>JAQIXX010001276.1:0-36116 GCA_034700605.1 Willowsia nigromaculata
AGAGAGAGAGAGGAGTGGTAATGGTGGGACTAGTGGTACGTACGTACGTCGCCCAAAGGCATGCAGGACGAACACAAAATTCATGTTTTTTTCTTCTTCTCTTCTTTTTGCTTCACGCATTCCCCTACTAACTGGTAAGTAGTAACAATAAAAGACCGAGAGAGTCGACGAGACCGTGGGAAAACTATTTTTTGTGAGTAGTTTTTTTCATGATGATAATGTGGTGGTGTGTGTGCTGGCTTGGCTGATGATCATGATGATCGTGGTGGCGATGATGTTGCGTTGTTTTACAATTTTGATCTTGAACTCAACTGACTTGTTGGGTGAATATGCATTTATGCTGCTCCTGAGAAGAAGTGAAGATGAGGAGGACGAAACGTTATGACCCTATCTCATATTAAATCCTTCCCTTTTCTCCTACGAACCTATTTTGTTATATGTTTACTCGGCTTACTTGTTCCTTGTTTTTGTACATTACTGTAAACTACATGCATGCCGATAAATGAATGCGGTGGATGTACTCCTAGAAATGGTAAAAAAAGGAAGGTGTGTGTTCATGTGCTGTAATAATTTTTGGAATGGCTTTTGTATGATATGGTCGAACAAGGAGATTGTTAAAATTTCCTGTTTACTTTTTATCAGCCTTGTGTTGCCAACATAAGACCCAAACATATCTGATATTAGGGATTGTTTTTGGTAACAGAACTGGATAGAATAATAGCGGGATTCACCTTTGCTCCCTTTCCTTCCTAAATTGCACCAGTCCAGTTCACTGTAATTAATTAATATGCAAGTCATCATCTTGTCTTCGCACCGTATTCGATAGTTGCGTCTTGCTTCCTACCTGCTCTTTATGGACGTTCGTCGGCGCCCTGTTTCATCCCCATTCGTACTTTTCTTTTTACTCCTGTAGCTATAAGAATTTTTGTCTAGAAACACCATGAGCAGACCTGAGCATTCTCACCTGTGACCTTTCTTTTAACGCATGTTTGGTATTCATCATGGATTAAAAAAGGTTTGTATTAATGAGGATCTTGCTATACGATAAAATGGGGTCTCTGACTGTCTTCTAAACGTCAGTAAGCGAATAATTTAATTGTTTTAGTGCAGTGACATTATGCTGGGCTCTACTGGTAAGCCAAAACAACTGCAGGCATTTTTTTTAACAAAAAAGTGCTTGCTTTCTTGCACAACTCATTTTCTGTTCCTGTTTTATCTATCACCACCCTGTGCCATGTTCCGTGAATGCAATAATATAAATATATCTTCTATACTGGTGTTTACAAACATGATGATGATGAAAAGGGGATGTGACGGCATGCCCGGTTGCCCATTGTTATCGTGCAAAGGAATGAATGAACGAGAGCATAAGCATGTCATGGCACTGGGCTTGTGGGAACAAATTCCCAGTTCCGTTCTCACAGATCCTCATATTGATCAGCATCCGAAAATACAAGAAGCAAATAAAAGATAAAAAGGAACAAAAGCAAAATGTCTGTCCTTCTTGAGCTTTATGAAAGTATATTTTTAAGTAGGAGCTAAATTGACCTTTTCGTAAGCACACTTACACCTGCTCGAGAAACTCTTTTCTTTACAAACTTTTTAAGACTTGAATCAACACATTACATTCTAATATACAATATATATTGTGAAAAGCTCGGTACCTAATGCAAAAAGGACATGCAAAACATAAACATCTGCCCCTTCACTTTGAAATAAAAAACAACATTATGTTTTCATTGAAAATGCAGCAAAATGGCAAACTGTGCATTGCAAGTATTAATTTTTCAAATAAAATAAAAATAATATCTAAAATTAGATTTTGGAAGAAACAGTTATATATTCGAACATTTAAATTCTTAAAATAAAAGCTAATTCAGGGTTTAATTGGCGACCAGTACAGATTATTAGTGAATGACTGTTGGGCAATTGAGAATTTATCATAAACAGATTGCAGATTTTCCTTAGTTCGTAATAAAGCGCTATACCTGCCCACTCTCAAATAAGGCGGCGGTGCGTTTGCTCATCGATCAAGATAAAGGGCTTCACTTTTGGTATTGAGAGTTAATTGCATTGCAAAAGACCTACCTATACAAAGGAAGAATTAAATCAAGAAAATCTAAGTATTACATTATTCCAATTTACAGAGTAGATACAGATACATACTCTCCTTAACAAATATCTCAAAGATATAAGTTCGCGTAAATACTTTTCTAATGAATGCCAATCAATTTTAGGAATAAGTTGAAATTGTTTTGCAAATGAGCAAAGTTTCCAAAGATAAGTTGTTATTGAAGATTTTAGGACTTAATCGCTGGAAGTATTAAAAATGCGAATTGGATATTTGGTAGTGTACAAGATTTTCATTTCCATACATCGTTTATCTCACTGTTTAAGCTAACTTGAATTTACGCGTGCGTTATATAGTTTAAAAACTGCGCGTGGTATAGCATTTTCTAAACAAAACATATCAAGGGAAATAAAATCTCAGTCAATGAATCAATATTTGATTGTTCTTTATCTCATGCATATAATCTTCACAATGCTGATTATTGATACATGTAGTCCGTAGAGTCCGTACCACAGGAAAGGAATGTTTTTTGTTTCCTGCCCCCTCCAAAATTTTCAATGTAGAGATGCAAGCATTCTGGTTTTACATATATTTTTATAGAGTGCATTCAAAAATTCAGTCCCATTACGTGCTGTTTATCAGATTCACAAAGTATCCTCCAAATGCAATCAAATTTGGCTAACATGTATTGAAAATAAAATAAAGCGATTTGATTTTCATACCGTGCCCAACGACGCTCAAAGAGGTATTGCGTTTTATTGATACTATGGATTCAGTCTTACCTGAATCCATAGTATCAATAAAACGCAATACCTCTTTGAGCGTCGTTGACCGTGCCTACCAATTTGGCATTTCAACGTATGCTTTGGAGCGAATAAGCCCTTGGAGGACACCTCGGATAATTTCTCATACATAGTGTTATATTATACCATGACAAAAAATACGTCCATACATGTTTTTGAAGAAAGTTACATAATAAAAAGCCAAATCTCCCAGGCTTGATTTTGGACACCATTTGCAATCTTCCCTGCACTAAACCCTTTAAATGTAACAAAGAGAACATTATAATTTTACATTTTGCGTTAGCTTTCACGAGCCCAGTCTCAGTAGAAAATGTAATAATAAGGTAAATGTTCATAACCCATATTATTCAAAGAAACAGCTTTCGATTTTTATACGTAAAATCTACAACTCGCGAATCTTTCATACAGTCAAAACAAAAATGTATTTGTCATTAATAGTGTCACAAGGAAGTGAAGCAAAAACAAATTACCAGAAAAGGTAGCAGAAGTCGGGCACACAGAGATAAAATGACAGCTTGCTTCTTTTTCGTCACTTCGTCACCAGACTGGATTTAAAATAACGACAAAACAACGTTACTCGTAGGGAAACTCAAAAAACTGTGTTTTCACTTCTTCTCCAAGTTATCCGATCAATAATTTGTGCGCATGCGATTCTTGCATACCGAGAGTAAACACATTATTGCCAATTTAAAACCAATTTATCAACACATACTTTGAAATTTAACAGTATGCGTTCAAAAATCATGCCTGGCATATTCATTGGTTTCTCTTCACAAAACAACGGCTTTAATTGTGGGTGTTCAGCCATCTAGCCCATCTAGGCAAGGAGGAATGGACTTTTAAGTACACCCATCATGGTGTCCGTTCAAGCCGCTACACAGCGGCACTGAGAATCACCAGAATTTTTAGAGTGAGAGTGAGATAAAGATGTATGGAAACACTAGCTCGCTGACTGACACCTACTCGATGCACCTAGCTTGTTGTGTATACGTAACTTCTGACTACTAAATACATGCTTGTAGATAGTTATTGTTTTGGGCATCCGACTTGTCTGTCTGTGTGTCTTGGTGTACCACTGACTAGCCACTATTAACTAGATGGATGGATTAACGCCAAATTTGGTGTGCAAATGCAAGTATAGAAGTTTCAAGGATAGAATCGAGTAAAAAGCCTTTTTATCTTATTTCTGTCTTTTCTAAAAATCATTTTGACTTTTGAAGGCATTTAAAATACTATTATTTAGAATACAGCAGTGCTTCACTTGAGAATATACTACAATGATATGCTGAGTCGCTGACGCTGGAACGGAATTTTCTTTGTTTCAAGTGAAATGTAAATTCGTTCGTTCATTCATTCACCGTTCATGTTTGCATAAGCCTTAAGTATGTAGAATATAATTGCTTTCAAGCAAAAATTTATAATTTGTACTGAAACATAAGATTTTTTATTCCATAAGCCATTAATTCAGTACTATTTACAAAAATGTGGGCATCGCTTGGCGGAGTTCTGGATTGGATGACGAAGACATGACACTATCAAAACAACGGTATTTTTATCTTCTAAAAGCCAAAAGTCAAATTTGTGTGTTTGAAATGTAGATACTTCATAGATGAAAGTACCAAGTTCATAAGTGTTCATACTTAGCAAATATAACACGAGAATTTTTTTTTAACTCAAAATTTATCCTGTTTATAGAAATTAGTTGATGATAAAAGTTCTATTGTGGGAACCGTGTTGCGTGTAAGTAAACCATATGAAAATTGTGTAAGAAGCAAAAAATGTATAATTATATCTAGGCTTTCTTTGCCAACGACCCATGTCAATAATGTCGTTTTTTGTTCTCCTGGACCCGGCCCTGTTTGCAGCTGAAAATAGCATTTTTATTATAAATAACGCTTGGGCTATATAGAATTACAAAATAGATTACCACTAATTAGCAGTCACTAACAATACATTATAATAAAGCAATGCAATTAACAAAATACTTTTGAGTTTTTATGAACCAATGTAGAGAGCGTGCAGTGGATATGCAATCATTTTTTCTATACTACGTGAAATGACTATCAACGCATCCAAGCTGTATCATTAAACGAATTGAAGCTAATATCAACGTCTATATAGCCTGAACACTCGCACTTGCCAATATGAGCGTTTTCTCCTAGTGTAGCATGCATTAGGTAGGTAAACACACCAGTGAAAGTTTCGAGTCTTCATAGTACAAGCACAATAGACTAAAGTGCAGTAGTGAAAGCAGTCAGGCACGCGTAGCATATTAGCATTTGCAGAACTTTCATTTTCTTTCCCTTTCACACAGCAACCCAGAACTCAGGTGCGTCAAAACAGGAGAAAATTTCCTCGATTTTCTCCGGAGAAATGAACACACGATTCCTCAGCAAAGAACTTTGGATTCAGGTGGACTGAAACCAGGCTTTCACATTCGACGGATAATGTAAGCTACGGAAAGCTTCCATTCACCCGGGTAGTTTGTACGGATTGTCCGGATATCTTGAAAATTCATTCGTTTCGTCTTCCAGCAAGCATTAGGCCATATCATAGCAAATAATATGCGGGTATTTAGCTTACAATCCATCCACCCACCCACTCTCGTTGTAAAACCATTTCCCCATTATATTTACAATCTTCATACCTACTGCATCATGTAGTTTTCCTGGCTATATAGGAGCTCTGTTTCACGTACGAACTATAAACACGTACAATGCAGCGCTGTCAATTTCGAACCCTCCTTCATTTGGCTTTGTCTCTACCCGTATAGTTTTTACACACGCACATGCAATACTTTGATTGAGGTGAGTGCAATACCACCACAAGGAAATGTATGATATTATTTACAAAAGGAGTACGGCAAATACTTCTTTTCAGTGTGCATATATTATATTATTATTCGATGTACAACCTGACGTACAATACCGCTTTGATGGAACGAATGCAAGCATTACGTTTTTATGATGTGTCATCTACCATGTATACTCTAGTGTACATTCGTTTCGCAGGAAAAAATGAATCAATAGTGAAAGTTACTGATATCGAAATTCAATTAATGACCCAAAGCAAGCTAGTGCAATTTTCATCAATCAAACTTGAAGGGCAGTCAAAAACCAAAAAAAGAGGAAATCCAAGAACATTATTTAATAACGCTTTGCAGCATTTTAAATAAATAATTATTTTTCCTTTTACAATAGAGACTTTGCGATAGCAAGGCATGTTTAAAGAGAAAGCCAAAAGATTCATTGCACTCGTTGCTCGACTCATGACTGTACTGGTGTTTGTAAAGAGGTCTTCCAAAAAAACGAGGCAAAATCTATCAGTTTCATGGAATCCAGGTAGACAAAACGTTCCCTTTGATTACAATATCCTAGTAGATTTCAGGTGGTTAGGGTATGCCGTCCGAGATTTTCAGCATACGTGCAGGAAAGGATTACTAATGCATACAGTATTACGTTTACATACATTTACGATAGATATGCCGTTTTCTTCACAAATTGTGGTTTTTGTTCGGGTTATATCTACTGCAGCATGCACTGATAGGTGCCTACTACTATTATTCATGTATTATGATGACTTTCACTCGATTCATATGCACAATTTGGAGCCACATTCTGCCAGCCTCTGTTAAATCAGCAAAAGAGCATTCAAGCTCACGGAGAAAGCAGACGATACTTTCACAACCTGGGGACCTGCTTGACATGTGTCATATACCATTATTATTTACATTACTCGAGTATAATGAGAAATGAAAGCGTGTAACAACGAGTGGTATCCCATTCGTGGCCAATATGGCAAATTTTTGTAATCATGAAAGAAAAGGGTTTTTACGCAGAAACTTTATCATGTTCCGTAGTTGTTTTATTTTCACACAGAATTTAAAATTACAAATATTACAATTCGAATCAGTAAAACACTGTGACTATTTGTATGAACCATGGAAGTAGCGTAGCGTGATGTGGTGTCACATGAAAATAACTTACGAGACTTAATTCTACTATCACTACATGAAGTGTGTAAAGTTATATTACGGTAAACGAACGATTGCGTAGCTGATTGAAGTAAGTACAAATGAAATAAATAAGATATAACAATAAAATACTTAATTATACTCTATGCGCTCTAATATACACTATCACAATCACACTACTCTTTATATAGCCTCTTCATCACGACAATTCTATGCCGCAGGAATTCGGGATGGATGGATAGATTATCGATTGCATAATATTATTAGCTGGATAACATAGACACATGATTATTATTCACTTAGGTATGGTAAAATGTTTAGGTACTTATTTCTTCACAATTGACATAAGAGGGTATAAAAAGCTAACAAAACCCTTAACTCATTACGGCAGGATTCAGAGGTACCAGAAAATAAATAAACAACTGTACTAACATTTCTTATTCAGTATAGAATAAATCATTACCATTCTATAAAATCATTACACTAAAGCGAGCTATTTCTGTTTTTACAGCATAACATGTTCATTCTTTCGACAAGATTTCACATATATTAACACACAAGTATAATTTCACATTATATTGCACACAGTTTGGTAAGGATTTAAAAGAACGTTCGCATACTTTTGGCATTCAATCCAAACATTACTTCTTGAAGCTCGACTCAATACATTCAACCTTTCTGTAAAACTGAAAATCACTGTTCCTAAGATTAAAAACAATTTTCATTTGAAAATAGCTTCATATACTAAATTTTAAAATGGGTCAGCTATTACATGTATGCTTTTACAATAATATGCATAGGTATATCATCCATGAACATTTTAAAAGAGAAAAGTCGAACTTAGAAATCATCAAAAAGTTCCAATTCCTCTTCTGTCACACTCTGTATTCTCCATGTGTCTGGATAGTCTTCAAAGTTTCGTGTATCTCCCTCATAAAATACTTTTGGAATGATTGGAGGCTGAAATAAAACAAAACCCCATAATGTTTGTAGTAAATAAAAAGATTATTTGAATAAACAACTTGCAGAAAAGGAATGTAGAATAGGTATAGCCATTCAATTGCTCATTATCCTTCTGACAGTATTTACCTGCAGTTTTCTTTGGTTCACCTCTGACCAGTCATATTCTCTGAAGAATTTGTGCCGTTTGATTTCGTCAGCACCATTCTGTTCGAAATAAAAATATGAAATGCAAGTTACTGCGTCCCGAAGTTTAGTTATGTAACTATTTAGGGCACGACTTTTGCAATTAACTGTGCATCATATTTCTTGTGCTGTAAGGTTTCTTAAAGTAAAATTACCTTGCCACATCCCAGTCGCTTTGATCTATCTTGGGTCAATAACTTTTTAATTAGATCTTTCGCCACCGAGTCCATCTTGGGCCATTCGATTTTTCCAGACACAATTTTTTCATAGGTGGAGAATTTGCTGTCTCCGTAGAAAGGCGAAGAACCCGTTAACATCTCGTACACCAGGATTCCTGACAATAGACAGCAATATCAAATAATTCAATATGTATAAATGTATGTACAAGCAAAGCAGCCTATCTAATGACATCAGAATTTTAACTAAGCAGTGCTACAAAAATGGCATACTTAAATCTTGAGTAATTTCTTTATGCATGTCATACGTGTGCCTAACATCTTTCATGCAACGCGCAAAAAAACTCATGTTATAAATGTTAACAATTTTGAATGAAATATAATCAGAATATAAATTCCTATAGCTTTACGCAAAAGCAACTGACGAAAAGTGTCCATCAATATAACAGTGAAAGCGAAATTTATTTAAGTAACATCTAGTAAAAATCAAACTATGTAGCCACACTATTTGAATTGCGTAAGTTTGTAGGTTCTTTAACCATAAGGTGATTATCATTACACCCAATGCATACCTTTCACTCTAATGGTGAATGGATTGGCTTTGAGCCACTGCTAGTTAATTAGGGAACTTACATACCTTACAACAACTCATTCCATGAAGCCTTAAATTAATGTCCTTAATTCTTCTGAATTTACTTTGGTATCTATTTCCTGCGTTGTACGTGTAGTCCATTATTACTGATATTTATAATTGGCTTTCGGTTTCTATAAAAGAAAATATGCTAGTATGTTTGAGTGCATTTCCGTCTCCTACGTTCACGTCTGCTTTCTCATAGATTTACTTGCGAGTTGCAAAGAATGAGGATGAAAAGAATTGGGCTTCTACGTATTAAGCCATTGATTCTAGTCTATTCTATGTATATTGTGTCAGAAACTTAATGTACATCCCATTCTTGAGAAAAAAAGTAAGTACAAACAAGCATTACATACCAAACGCCCACCAGTCGACAGATTTGGAGTAGCCTTTTGATTGTATAATCTCAGGAGCTAAATATCTATAAAAAATTTAAAAAAATAACAATTATTTATCTAAATAATAATTATCTAGATAAATGCATATCTAAACAAATAAATTGTCTTACTCAGGAGTCCCGCATAATGTCCATGTTCTAAAGCACGAAAAACAAAAACAACATACTACGTTACTACCTAGCTCTGCATTTAAGGAAATCACGAGAATCACCCGAAATTCTTAAGTGACATGAAATATTTTTGTAACATGCGTTACACATACTTTTCTCGTAGTCGTTTAGAAAAGCCAAAGTCGGTAATTTTCAAATGTCCTTCTTTGTCTAAAAGGAGATTTTCCGGTTTCAGGTCCCTGTGAGCAATACTCTTGCAATGAAGATATTCCAATGCGCTCACAATCTCTGCAGCGTAGAAGGAGCCTAAAAATACGAAAGCAAACAAATTCCAAGTTCTTTATACTCACATGAACTGGCTCAACCTTCCTTCCCCTAACCTACAGTATTATAGGGCACAAGCGTACAATAATTTAGAAATTATGAGATATCATAATTTCGCTTGTTTGCGCTAAAAAAAAACGAGTCGCGTGTGTAAGGTTTACCATCATGATCTCATCCGTGATATCATAAAATAACTACATTGTAACATCCCATAGTGCAATGTGCAGAAAACTTAAGGTAAATTGTGAGGCATTTAAAGAAATAAATTTAGACGATACATGGGAAATTTGGCACTTACATGTAGACAGAGTAAACTTGCCAGCCTTTCTCAGATACGAGAAAAGCTCACCACCACAGGCAAAATCCATGAGAAAATAAATATTGTATTCATCCTTGTAGTACCACTTCCTACGTGAAATAGAAGATATTGCATGGAACATTGATTCAATATTTAATAAAATTATTAATACTACAGCATACTTTTGTTGCATTTAAGACGCACTCGCAGCCACGATTTTGATGTTGATGACACAATACATTATACACACATTTATTTGTCAATTTCAAAGGATCCAAATATTTATCCGTAGTTTAAACATGCTCATTATGCGACGACATGATAGCTAAGTTGTCGTGTATTATGTCATGTGTGTAATCAAATCAAAATCAACATGTATTATGAAACATGCGAAATCGACCTCGCTAGTGATTACGAATGTCGAATGTCAATCAAAACATCTTACAAGCTGATGATGAAAGGATGCTTGATGGCCTTCAGTATATTTTTCTCATTTTTTACATGATCCACTTGTTTCATTCGTATCAAATCGTACAAAGAAAGGATCTTGAGGGCTGAATATTCACCAGTTTCAGTGTCCTGTGCCAGAACTACTTTCCCAAACGTTCCGGTTCCTGTTAAAAGAGAAGAATTGAAACTATTGTAAATTAAGTTGTATTATTTAATGTTTAGAGTAAGCTTTATGTATCTCAAATCGACAACTCCTGTGAGTTTTAACTGTGTTATGTTTATGCAAACCATGTGCAACAGAAGATTGTCATCATTTTCCATTCTTAGACAAGGACAACTCCATTGCTTTTTCTAAGCCAGCTTGTGCCGCATTGTGACTTCGTTCTCCGTGCTAATTTCTCATAGAATGGGCGACCAGAGGCCAACCCCAGTACCACAGAAGATAATCGAAATGTTAGCTAGGTTTATTCTACCACATTTGTTGGAAATACAACTTGGAAAAACTGGGACAGAATTACAATTAATTACAAAGACGCCAAATTCTTTGGACTCTACTCATGCATGCCTGATATGCTTCACAGATTGAAATTCAGAAAAAAGAACGAATGTATACAAACAAACCGTTCCACGCCAATAGACAAGTATTCAGGAAAGCCATGTTTCCCCATAATGATGTTGAGCAATGCATCTGCCTACTTTTGTATAAGCAATGGAAGAAAATTAAGATTAAGCCAGGTTTGACAAAGGGAGTGAGTTACCTTGTTCTGGATTACAGCATAAACTTAGATAAATGCAGTCGTAATACTTACATGTAAATAACAATTACAAAAGCAATGAAAACCACAATAAATCTAGCATTTTCGTTTATTATTACATGTAAACATACATAAATTTTCCTATGCTTTGTTTTGTATGTGAAAATGCTTAATTATAGGGAATCGTATGATGTAAAAGCTTTCATTTAAGTGGAGGAAAAGACTTTAGAGATCCTAAAAACGCGGAGCAGAAAGAAGAAAGAGGTTGGTTATATAATACAGGCTCGATGAACAGTATGGTCGGCACAACTGCTAAGAACTCTCTTACAAATAGTACAACTACTTTATACTCAACCAACAAAACTCAACCTTTATCCCCAAGAGTTGTTTTTGCAAGCAAGTCAAAGGAGTTTGTTGGCTGCTCTGAATTGACAATTTGCCAGATCATATTTTTGTTCTAAAATTATGGTGTATGTCTTGAACACGAACTAGCACTGGCGTTTCCACCAACTGGTGGCTCTGATATGTAATTGTCAGATGAGGTCTAAAATAAAAATATTATTTTATTGTGCAGAAATAGTTTTGATTGTGTTGGGTGTTGGTTGCATGATAGAATTTGGAGATATCATTAGATAATGTTATTACTATGATGCCATGAATAATAACACAAAGTGAAGTATTCACACTAGCAGCACTATAATGGTTTATTTCAATGATAATGAAGAATGAGCTATGGCTTTATAAGTTTCAAATTATACATTCGTACATTATTTTACTTCATCTAATACAATACCCGGAGTAAAAAACCTTGGTTTAGTGGTAGAGGAGAATCATATCTGAATGTGGAATCTATGATGATTGTATATACATTGCACAATTTGAATTTATGTAACACTTTCTTTCTTCTCCCATCGAAAATATAGGTCTATGCTTACATTACGCTCTCATGCATTGATAATAGCATTGAATTTTTTATTGGCTCAAGCCAAACGGCAATCCGTGCGCTTTTATGATTAACTTATTCCCGTCTTTTTTCTTAAAATAAATGTCAAGTTTTCAAAATGTTAGTTACCTACTGCAGCTTTTAGCACTTGCGTTTTCAAAAGAGTTCCTATGGTAGAATAAATTATGATGTCCCGGGACCTCATGTGTTTGCACAATTTGACTGAAGATTAAGAGAGTTCTCACTCTCATCGATCTCACTCTTAAAGCTTGAACGTTAACTAGCAGGTTGGAATTCTACAGGACAGCGCATGTGGTCGGAGGCGCAAGAGGATAATTATATAGTGCTCATCTATGGGTAATTTCTAAAAAGTGCAATACTTTCAAATTTCTTTCGATTTAAAAGTGACTTAAGCCGTGCATTTGTCCGTTTAATGAAAAATTTACACTTAATTTCTCTATCGAATATCCTTTATTGGGCAAAGAAAGATGGTAAAGTCATTTGAAAGCAGAATACCTCATTCAATTTTAGATAGGGAAAGATTGGCAATTGAACTGATACCGTTAGTTACACGAGTCAAGCACATGCAGATAAAGCCGCCCAATAAGTTGGAGAACACCAGTTGTCTGTCTACATGAGTAATTCTGGACTGACAAAATTCTCAACTCTAAAACCGCACTTTGGTTTGGTCAAATATATGACCGACCTACAAGAAGGCGCCTTGTTGCAAAACAAAGGCGATGAAGAGACGAAAGAAGCAATAACATCGTAGTGCTGAATGATTTAACATTATTTGTGCACATTCGTAAAGGTCGAAAGGTTGAATTTTCGTCTAAAGCCCACCACCACTTTCGTTTTATGACGGTACATTATGAACATTATGCATGCATAATATGTATTTTATACTAGTTTTAAAATTTTCAAACACTTTGTAATGAAAGCTCTTTACCAGGCTATGAAAGGCATAAAATATGATGCACCTGTCTAGAAAGACAACATGAGCTTTGGTGAAAGTTGTTTTGCTTGTCAAAGAACTTGCGAACTAAAGATATTTCACTTTTTAATTCTCTAGTCATATTTTTTCTGCATAATGCAACGTCAGCAAAAACCATTGAAAACGGATTATTGTCGATAACTTTAACATTGTGGTAGGCTTGTAAAGCTAATATTTATTACCCAAATATTTATCAGGCGCAAAGTAAAACTTATGTTTGTTCTCAAGCACGCCTTCAAGGTCTCAAGGCTATGTTTTTTTACTGGAGAGGAAAATAGAAACCAGACAGAAGTCGTTCTGTAATGTGAACATAAAAGACAATACAGTTACCCTCTGAGATTTGGAACTGCGCAGCAGAACCCCGCGCAAGTGAGAAAGGGTTGGTATATGACCCATTGCACGCGGATTATTTGTTATTCGGATAACTCGGCGATAAGCATATCAATAACTCTTTACCGTTTTACCCATAAAGCTGATTACTGATTAATTAGACTTTGGTGATGCGCTTCCATGGTCACCTTGTAGCTAGCTGTGATATGAAGAAGCAACTTTTCATCTCTTCAATACTAACACTCCCCTGAATACTGAGCATTGACTTTAGTCTACTTACTTTCACTTTAGCGCTTCTGGCATGACGCACTTCGGCATTTCCCATTATACATTGATTAGCGATTTTCATTCTACATTAATTTAAGCATTTGTTATCAGAATGCAACCGAATTCAACTCCGACAGATCGTGTGTCAATGTCACGGATGCACAGCCAACATAATTTTCTATTCTTGTAGCAGCAGCACAATATCTATTTAGGCGATATTTATTGGACATGGTTATCTTCATACATTTATAAATTGCAAGATTGGATGCTAGTTTCGATAAAACGCAATAATGCCCATGTTATCACAATATTTGCTTGCATTATCTTCAAAGTGTTTGAGTACATGCTAAATTGAAAAGAGCCAAGCCCAGATCCGAGGTAATGTACAGACTACATAATATTTTACGCTTTAGTGGTATAAAGAGAAAGGAAGGTAGGTGTCCTTCTTATTAAACTGGAAAGTTTCCAGAAATATAGACAATTTATTAGTTCTCCTATCTCTAAATTTAAAATACGTGTAAACATTCAAATTGTCAAAAGTGACAACATAAGGGAGGTTTATTTAACTGTAAATTATATGTAACATGGATATATATTTTTTTTTGCAGCAAACCATATTTGGTTTTGCAAATATTGGTTCTTGTAGTGCATCGCACGTATTGTTTTAACTGAACAACAAAAGTTTTACGGAGAATTACAAAATTATTTTGGCAAATGAAATTAAATGCTTTGCCATTTTCTCATGAATTCCCATACCCATATAAAACATGCTAATTCTTTCTCTCAAATTTGAAAATCCAACCGTCTGTTATCAGAGGGGTTAATTCTTGAACCATGTTCACGTCAAAAGCACATGAAAGAAGGGAAGGCAATGAATAGAATGAAAAATTTACGACTCAAAAACTCAAATAGTATATCACGCGAGTGGATTGTGTGCACAATGACGCTTAGCAAGTTAAATTGTTTACTACCAATTATTTCTTTCAGTGTAGGAATTTTCCCCCTAGCGTTTCCCAATTAACAGTTCAAGCCTCTCGTACAATGTATAAGTAGCTGATCTTGTCAGATATTTTATTCCTGATGGTACGTATGTTCCTGATGACATACATTTATCCCGCTGAGACAGGCCCATATACTAGTTGATAGTCTAGGGCATCCATCTGTTAATTATCAAGATTACAACATAAATACTCTAATATTCGGTCACGTATTCGGCACACAGCGAGATAGTGTTCAGAGTTCCCAGGTCATGGCATGACTTCTACTCGCACTTCTTTTATCCAAAACTTAGACAAGAGCCATGGATCCATATCCCTAAGAACTAACATTAGGAAGTCATACTAAACAAGGCAGTAGAAGAATACTTATGATGACTCATTTGCTGTGTGGCATGGCATGGTACCGATCAGATCAATTTTGCTTCCGTCATAGTCGGACAACAACCATTATTACTTGTCCTTCAATATTGAGAATAAAATAGCATCAATCATTTTTTATTTGAAACGCAGAAATGCTCTCTTTTTTGGAAACAAGGACGAAATCTATGTTTTTAAACGTTAATACGTCAACTTCTTAAGTTAGGTATTAGGTGTGTCTGGCTCAGTAGGTTTTATGGATACCGATATTGCAATTTAAGAGAGTTTTAGCAAGGTAATCATAAGAAAAAAACATAAATATTTATAGACTCAAAAAACTCAAAATCCAAGAGCAAGAGTACGACTATTTTACAGACAACCCGTGTGGTATCGTATCAGATCAGGAAAATGGCACACTCTTGGTTTGAGTTTATTTACATGTTGCGACTTTTCTCTTTTAGTTGTATAGTAAATGGGCCGAAACGGGCATGGAAATTATAGACAAGAAGACAAGCATGAGTATTTATTGAATGCTATCGTGCCTGATCATACACATTGCATTCTAAATCTAAACTCAACAACTGTCAGTCAGTTCGTATCTTATGCTTTTGTGTAAAACTCCTCTGAGATAACGGCCACTGCATGATTTTTTGAGGAAGGTTCTCACACCCTGGCTTTCATCCGATCTTTTCCCCAAAGCTTGCCTTCGTGTCATCGTGTTAATTTTTAAGAGTAAATATATGCATTACACTTCGCTGGTAGCTAAAAAAAATATGATAATACCATGTTTAAGTGGCTCCACGGAAAATTAGCCTTCTAAATTGTATAATGGATTTTTGGCACCCTATCCAAGTTATAATGACTTTTAGTGATTTATGAAATAAAATAGACATAAAGATTGTACATGACTATGACATTTGTGATGATCTGTTGAGACTGTGATGATGAAGGGAAAACAAGGAAGTGAAGAAAGCATCAGGTCTACTAAAAATGAAAACAAAAGATGTACATATGTATGTGTTGAAAGTTTTAAAAACTAGTTGATGTAAACACAATAAAATATATACAGTACAATAGTATGACGTTGAATGCAACAAGTTGAGGATTTATGCCAAATCTAGATTTCACAGTTGCCATTAAAAATGATTTTTTTTCGTGTTTCAGAAGGACATTATCGTTAAAGCATGCCGTAATCAACATCGACACACACGTACACACTTGACAAATGTTAATTCACGGCTTCAAGGTTCTTTTCTGATAATAATCATTTAAGTTTACAAGAAATAAAACTGTCGAAATATCCAGCTGCAAAAATATTGTACGGTTTTTGCACAACAGAGAAACGATCATGATTTTTATGTTTTCAACTGCTTCAGTGAGCCCGTCCTGACCTTCCGTTACCTGCTGTTGTATATTTAAAACCAGGGTTATGTTACGCGCATTACAATAGACCAAAGAGCTCAGAAGAGTTTCCGACTCAAATTGTGCTATTACGTTAAGCATTACAAGTAGATATACATATATGCCATATTAAGGAGATGGATGATAAGTGTACTTGAGTGATAGCCAGCTCTGGGAACTCGCAAACTATTGTTACTTCAAATCTCTTAGCTTCCTAATAGCTTTACAAGCATTCACAGTTTAAGTTCATGTTTATAATCTTGAACATGAACGAAGGACTTTTAATACTTGAGTACTATAAATCCGTCGGATCGTCAGATAATACAAATGAGCAAGGACAAAAAGGCCTCCGGAAAACTACTCAGAACTAGAGGATTCCTTGATATTTATTTGAAGCATGCTTTGTTGAATTGACCTTTCAGTTAAATAAAAAGCATGTACACATATATAATCGCATACTCAATTGCAATTGAGAATGCTTTCTAATACTAAATACTATTAGCGACAATTAAGCTTACTGACACTTGACACTTCAAGTTCACTTCCTAAATAATCAGTACAAAATGTTACGTATTGCTCTTGTATGTAATCTACAACCGGCAACTGTCTTAAGTCTTAACTTAGGTAATCATGTAGTAATAAAGAGACTATAAAACATGCTATGTATTATATATGTAGTTTGTAGGTAAATGCAGACGATAAAAAGTATTCATGGAAAATTACACTTGAAAATTTCTTTCCGATGTTTATTTGTTAGTGTAGTTGTTTCCGAGTTTCGATATTCAGTAGACAATACAGTATAGTATCAGTGGCACATTTATTATGTACCGTAGTCTGAAATAAAGCCACGAGGAGAGTTCGCTAAGAAGTGGATTTTGAACAGCTTTTTATGTAGGTTACCTACTTAATGTATATACATACAAGAACACTTTGCATATTATTGTGCATAGTTGGAATTGCTTACGACTATTGGTAAATTCTAAAACTTACGTTAAAGCTAGAATATATGAGTGTTACAAAAATGTACTCTTGAAAGCGCTTTAGTATATACACCACGTTCAACTGGAACTTCGACTCCTCTTTTCAGTCGGAACTTGCTGAAAAGGAACGTATGTAATCAATAAAATCAAAAGAACAAAATCATATACCTAACTTTTAGCTGTCTTAATAATGAGCGCTTATCATACTGCTAAGTGTTTTGATCTGATCAAAGGGCACACACGAAAACTTTCTTAATCGCTATTCATTTCTTGATTACGCACGCACTATTTTGAACTTTCTTACACTGTCCTATATCTGGAAGTGTTCTTTACTTGTGTCATTCGTCATCGTAAAAAGTAAAAACTACGCTATACAATTTTACCATTTTCGTTGCGTCAATAGATTTATGGCATGCTATGTCAAAATGTTCATGCTATATAGCATCCTAACACTTGATTATTAACAAGAAAAAATTGATACAGGTAAATTTATTAAGAAATATCTATTTTTACCGTGTCTTCCCACACTAAAAGTTTATTGGTTCATGCACCTTTTAACTTCTCTTCCTACTTTTGTGATCAAAGAACACCTCTCTAATTCTGATTTTTTATAACTAGGTTAGCAAGTCTTCATTCATATACTAATTCAAATCACAATCCTGACTCAGTGGTACATATACGCACCGTTGACATTAGGTACATATGCTAAGCTAAAATGTATTTAAAAAAGAGAGTTTCGGAATTGTAAACATTTCCTGAAACATTACTTATTCACATGTCAAGAGTTTTAAAATGGAGGAATTTTATTTTGTTCTGTGAATCATGTAAATCACAAGCTTTGACTATGAGCGGGTGTGAAACGGTAAATGAAAATAATTCGTAACTGGTTTCAATTCATCAGCTTTTTCACCTGTATTTTTGTAACGTAAAATTTAAATGTTGATTTCTTATACCCATGAATAATATTTTATGAAAAGCATACACTATCAGAATCATAAATACATATCTGATAGGGTTACATTTTGAGAAAAAAATGACTAGTTGCAAGTTGCAATGACTTGCAATGTGAGTGCATTTCTACTAAATGTACAAATGCTCATCGTACTTTGCTTCATTGAATGAATGTAGTTATTAATTAAATATCAAGACTTCCAAACAGAATAAAGTTCAGGTAAAATCCTATTATTATAGACTACACTGACCATCCTCTTCTTAATTAATACAATTTCGAGTTACATTATTTTCACTAGTGGTGTTTTTGGGGGTAAACACAGACTAAAGTCTATAGGACATTAAGTTTCCATTTGCATCATAGTACACAAATACATCTTATTGAAATTTCAATGAAAATTAGCATGTGCAATAATAAAGTAGCTACTGTCCCATATTTTGTGACAAGCGGAAAAAGCAAGAGTACATAGTAGCATCTGAAATGTAGTTTTAGCAGTCAAGTGTGTAAAACAAAAAAAAATCTAAAATATTATTTTCTCTTGATATGATAATACAAGGAACATGGGACTGTTGTGTTTGACTGTCTGATGTATTAGTATTGCCATAATATGTTCATTCCAAACAGCAGTGACAAACATTTCCTATTTTTCGACCTTGTTTAGTACTCAGTAGCGAATCTTCGCTTTGTTATCTAATTTCCTGCATATTTCATTACCTCATCAACATTACGAAAATGAGGGTTTGGCAAGGAGACTTTGATTACAAGCAGTCGCAGTGCACGCCTTTTTCTACAAATTTAATTTGCGTTTCCTTTCTAATGGGTTGATTCTATTCTATTTCACATTTTCTCAATCACAAATTGCTAACCAAATATCATGCTCTCCAAAATTGGCTTAAAGTTTAATTCGTTGTTTTAATTAATTGCAACTAGCATATTCAATTAATTCCAGTAATTCCAGCAAAATTACTGCTTGAATGAAACTCGATTTTTTTATTCCTGAATTTTTCTTTGTTTTAATTTCATTTCTACTTTATTTGCCTAGAAAAAACTACGCATTTCAGAAAAATTCAATTGTTTTAAAAACTATATAGCTTGTTTATGAATAGTGATAGTGTATGCAATCGTTTATGAAACGACAAGATTTTTTCCAGTGTCTTCCGCATTTTTCTAGATTGTGTCGTTTTTGACAATTTTATGTCAGCATATTGTGAACTAACGGTTCTGTTACAATATCTCTGTTTCCCAGTAATTTCTCGGGCCTGGGGCCAAAGGTTTATCCACTACTACTGTTGTCATTTTTAACTCAGACAATTTGAAAGAAAATCAAAATAAACAATATAGTCTGCTCTAGCAAATACTATTTTAAATTATGAATTATGTATGATGATGGCAACATGTAGTTTTGTTGGGTATATACATACATGCAACTATATTATATATTATGAAAGTCTCTTCCGTTCCTCCGTGTGTTTTAATAATT
Source organism: Willowsia nigromaculata (assembly GCA_034700605.1). Lineage (NCBI taxonomy): Eukaryota > Metazoa > Arthropoda > Collembola > Entomobryomorpha > Entomobryidae > Willowsia > Willowsia nigromaculata. The sequence goes on from JAQIXX010001276.1 coordinate 19,841, forward strand.
ATAAGATGGCATCACACCACTTACTAAAGGCTAAATTTAGCCTGTTGTCTGCTTCCCAAGTCCCGTCGAAAAAAACCACAATACAAATGACTGTGGGGATTTTTTGCGAAGCACTATACTGAGATTTTTGCATTACATGAAAATTGAGTTGCAGTTTGCATTATCTCTTGATTTTTATATGAAAAGAGTTTTGGTTTCCTCAATATAATAAACAGTACAGTATGTTCAAAAGACGATGCTCAAATGATTTCAGCCACAATGAAATGAAAGCCAACTGTGCCAGGAAAGAGTTACAATTCATTAGCCTTTTTTTGGTTGCGTGACATGTTATTTGTTAGCATATTGATGAAAGCATCGAACCAGCGGCTCATTGCCATATAATGCCTTTTCTAAATAATGACATATGTAACATTTGTATACACTTTAAAACCACATGGGTGTAGTTATACTCACATAAAGATGCAGCGTTAGCGTGTATAATTAGCAAAAGCAAAGCGGACAATAACTTTTTGGGAAATAAACAAAACCAACAGGTTTGAAAATGCGGTGGTTTTTGTTGAGCATAAGTGTACATTTTGAACTCAAAATCGGTTTTTTGTTATGTAAAACAGAATTTTTGAAATGAAGTACTATGGTAGATAACAGTATGAATTTGTTCAAGCTTTTATCGCTTTTTAGAATGGTCTTAAAATTTTTATTAAATGAGTAAGAAAATATTTGGAATTTACGTTTCGAGTATTCCAACTGATTGTACAAAATTTAATCCTACGAAAAATATTGTTGAACCGAACTGAGCACATTCTTGTACACATCGGGATAGGGAGATGTGATAATAATATCATACAAAAATCTTAATTACGAATTGAAATACGTACTTCTAATCGAAATTGTACAAAAATTAACATATCGCATGAAAATATGCCAGTGATTTTTTGACTACTTCATCTGATGGTTGGCTATTCAATCATTCTAAAGTACTTTTAAGGCAGCTTAATGATTTGTATCGTCGCAAGAAGATGCATGCAGAGATAGAACTAGATATTTTTTGGTATAATTACATAATATGATTCTTTCATATTAACCTGGACAATTGCTACTCCAAAAAAGTTATGAACAAGAAAATGAAATGCAAAGATAAAGATTTCGTTTCCATATTATGATTTTTGTTATTGTTTCACTCTTTTCGATAGTAAACCGTAAATTAATGAAGTCTGCTGCAATGAAAATGAGAAAGTATGATATTGTGCTTTTTATGTGAAACTCGGAGGTTTTAGATGTTACTGTTTTTTAGCTAGCAATAAATTACGGCATTGATTATGGAAATAATAACAACTTTTACCTATAGTTTTGATGATATCAAGATCTTCAAGGTTTAGCGTGTCGTATCTGTTTACAGCGGCCAATGTTGGTGAAGAAGGTTCCGACACAGGAAACTCATCTGCATTGGTGACCATCCTGGGAGCTGGTACTTGGATGGGACGCGCATGGATTGAGGAAGATACAACGGTAACAGAACGGGAGCCGATCACGGATTGATTCCGGTAATCGGATTTTCCTAAATAGCTAGCAAATGCTTCTTCCTCGTATCTACTCCTCATCCTGACAAGTACGTAATATATAAATTATTAGTAGGTATTATCATTTCAGCGTGATTATTCGCTAGAAACACAATCTCTGAGGTTAAACAAAAACGTGTTATCTTAGCCGTAAAAATAATTTACCATTCAAATGCTACATTACCTTAATTCCCAGTTATCAAGTACCTCCACCATCACAAATTAAATACTTGACGGTTTATAGTGTTTTAAATTCCAGAAACAAATAAAACTCTAGGAGTTCTCATTGGGCTTTCTGAACAAGCAGTTCCGTTTTCTCAAAATCCAATATTACAGCAAGCTTATAAAAATTGCAAATTTCGTTTATACGTATTTACAAATATGTTTCTATATGCCCCTTTAGATATATTCAGGCCCCGTGTTTATGCAATATGTCAATGTAAATGACAATATGTTTTCACTTTTTGAGACAATATAAGACTTTCTCAAATCGTGGTAAGTTGAAGAGGACGTACACAATTGCAATGACTTTTTTCTTTACAGTCACTAAGCGTTCAAGAAATCCTTCAATACAAAATTTGATTTGCGTTGATTTCCAACACAGTCCCGATGCATGCACTTCCACGAGCCAAATAATATGTTGCAGTTCACGTACCACAAACCTGAAGGTTGGAAGCCCTTCACACAAGGTTATCACAACCAATAACGTATCACTTGTAAAGTGGCGAAGCTCGTTTAGCGATCTTGAGTAGTGGCGTAGCACGGATTTAATTGAAACAAAAGTAGGATCGACAACTGCGATGGATCTTTTTTAAATCCACTTCAAACTTTTGTGAAAGTGAAGATATTCAAAGGTCATGGGCAGTTATTGAGAAAAAAAGTCTGGGATCTACAACCAATACCATTTTTACAGAGCGAGTATTTTTTTCCACATGATAATCAGGAAACGCTGAAAATAGATAATGAGTTGATAATGAACACCCAAGTGTACGGTAACACACATATGCCGATTTTTATAGTTTTTAATTTGTTCGCTTTCCCACAACCAACGAGTTTTTACTACCCTGTAAATCTTCTTTGCATCACTTTAGTACAACTTCCTGCGATGTAGTAAAAGAAATAAAAAACACAAGTGAAAGAAGAAGAAAACGTGCGTCTGTTTGTTGTCTGTTCTCTCGTGAGCTTACTTTCTTAGTTTGGCTCACTTCACTTTTTCACATTGCTTCCTAGTCACTGTCAGACGGTGACTGCGACTCAGCCGAGATCTTTCTTGCTTTCTTGTCGTTTGCTCCAATCTGCAGTGTTATCATCTCTTTCTCCTACTACAAATATAGTGGAGCTAGTGACCGTAGTAAAAGTAGTTTCAGACTTGATCATGATGGTGAGATGCTGTTGCTTCTCGTCTCATATACGGTTTTTCATTTCCCATGCATCTTGTGCTCAAAAGCTTTCTTGTTACATCGTTACATCAGATTTACTATGCTTCAAATACAAGAGACAAGAGCTATAAAAATTGCAGGTTTCGAACCAAAGATAAATGTGAAACAGCAAGCAGAATTATAACAGTCCCCTAATGCAATCAGAACAATGCTACTGCTTTTACTCGTGAGACTCTATGCTATGCTTCGGTAATATTTTATCATCTCTGATAAGTGTAAGAAATAGCAAATAGGCACACTACGTTTAAAAGTTCATACATGATAATAAGATTTTTTGCCAAGTTTTCTTTACAGCATCATCAAACTTTAAGGAGACAAGACGCGAGTCTTTTTATTCCGCAAGTCAAAGGAGAGGCTCTAGGGCGTTCTCTAAAAAATCCAAGCAAAATTATTTTTTATATTGCGAATAAATAACAACGAGCAGTTGTAAAGTGTTTAAAAGAGCGAGAGTTTAGAATAAAAGAATTCTTTTTAACTTCTCTATTTTTATAAACCAAAAGATACATGCATTTTATGGAGTGCATCATTTCAATAGGCATATGCATACACATGCTCATTCATTATGTACTTATTAGAGTGCATCTTTGCCAAAAAATGAAGATTCATATTTGCTTTTTGTATGCATAATATTTTTATAGTGTAAAGATCAAAACCACGCTCACATAATCACCGAGTATGAATGTATAAATGAGTAATATTATAACATTTATTTTCAGTGCATGTAAAAATTTGAAAGCGTGTCTTTGTGTTCAGAATTTGTTTTAAGAATTATCACATATTATAGATAAATGCAAAATCGTTTGCAGACCGACACTGAGTTTCACTTACATTACACGCGCTCTTTCGTTTAGATTTCATTTGATATTAAATGGCAAACATTATACATGATCTTGATATTTGCATGCAAAAAGGCACACAAATGGTTTATCACTTAATTTGTGAGCTTTTAAGCACTTAATGTTAACATAAAAACAACATGAAGTATTTAGGCTACTTTTTATTAATAACTTACAAAATTTCATCTCTTCAAACAACAAATACATACATAAATACTGCATATAATCTCCCAGCTACTATAAATTGGCTAATGAGGTTTTCCTAAGAAATAAATTGTATCTATATGCATTTAAGGAATTAGTAATAGCTAGCTTAAACTTATGTATAAAACTTTTAACCGCTAACAAAATGTAGTATCAAAACAACCACACTTTTTCAATACAAAGCTCAGTATTGTCGAATTAACTTTTTCAACGTTATTTGTTTTTGATCTTCTTCAGGCTAATTTTGTGTCTTCTTCATGGTATTAATTTAGTTTTCTAATGCACTTGAAATGTTATAGCAGCCAGTATGGCGAGTGTGGACTGCTGACAGCAGCACTCATGTGAACAGATATTATGAATTTCAAGAAATCCAATGAAAGGAGCAAGCACTGCATACTGCATACAAATTAGATACCCACACCCTATGTTCCTTGAGTAGTTGATGATAACCGCGTATCGTACTAAAATCCTAACGAGTGAAGACGAGATGAGCAAATATCCTGACTTATTAAATGATCAAACAATAACAATACGGCCGTTAGTTCATGTATAATGTCAATAATGTTTTTGTAATAAAAACCTGATCAGTTAAAAACATTTTACAATTTATGAACTTTAAGAAAACTAAAGTGGTATTTTAAATGAAATATATGCGTATGCACACATTGTTTTAGAAATACTAACTAAATCATGCTGTCATAGTTTGCTCGTACCTGAGCTTCAAGAGTTTCGTCAACAGCCATGTTTGCTTCATGGTTTTTGTAATTTAGCTTTTAAAATGATGAGCTAAATAAAATAGACCGTTCTAAAACTACGAGTTTACATGATTAGGTATGTGGCAAATAAGTAAAAGTGTCAAGTTATTGAACTAGTTGGATTTATTATAATATTTGGAGTTAGGGAATGTTAGATTCAGGGAATGTTAACCTCGGATGATTGGGTTATTGCTTGAGCATCTTGATAATATAATTAATTCCGCAGCCCCAGCAGTGATAAAGTCAAACGGTACAAGTTATGCAACGGAACATTATTATATCATTACTAGTTGTAAGATTTACACGTGGTTGAATGTGTGCAGTACATTTCTTACAAGGTTTTCCCTACTCTAATGACCACGATCAAAGTGCAACATTTTCGATGCAGCTTCAGCCACAGTTACATATTTTCGCAAATTTATATCTTTTGTTGTTTCTAAAAAATTCCAACTTCTTTTTTAAAAATTATGCCATAAATCGAGACAGGTTTACTTAGATTAGATATACTTTCTTTCTACCGTAAACCGTAATAACATATGCTAAAATAGCGTGACCCGTACCGTACTAAAACTTGGAATCTTGTTTTATTCTTAAGCTGAAACAGTTGTAGTTTGTAGGGCGTAGTAAGATCTTTATTTGATCTCTCACAGCTAAGCTTGTACATTTGATACATATTCGGTTGATTTAATAGATTGCAATTATTATTGCTTATAAAAATTTCTTTCCTAAATCCGAAACATTCCTAAAGATTTTGTGCAGAATACTTACATACATTTTTCCCACTACATACATAATCTACAACATTTTACTGTATGGAACTTTGGGTGGATGACCCAAATAAACCAACCGTATAAACTATTCATAGTTTCCTTCATAATATGTTAGAGAATACGTTTCGTAGAATGTACATGTATACTATGTAAAAAGAATCTTGTTCATGTGCAAGCATTACAAGTTATTTATTAACTCACCACTGTTCGCTTTGTTCCGATTTTTTGTGTTCTGCATGAAAACACAAATGAACGAAATGTAAACTGTCATACTTTTGAATAACGTACTTCCGCATACAATAAAAGTAACTACAACTCGTCATCACCACCCCCTAAACCCGATTCATGGCTCGTGATGACTCACATGTGGACGAACAGATCGCACATGTTATCGGTGCTCCCTGAAAAACAGATAATCCGTTCAGTGGCTCGATATACGTCTGTATCCAACTTAATATATACACAGTTTATACCAGACATAAGTTTTATGGAGAATTTTGATTTTTAAGATGCGTTTCCCATCTAACAGGTTTTTAGGTTAAGTTTCACCAAAACCCATCTGCTTACCTATACAGTGAGTTATTACCAATTTTAGTTCTTAAGAAAAGCATTACGTACAACAACATTTGTGATGCTATACTTTTGGTGAGTCTTCCTATATGCGTAAATTTTCAGTAAATTGGTTATGAATCATGATTCGTTTACAAACAAACCGTAAAATTGCTTCGCACAGAATTATTGTCAAAAGTGGGACGGATGTTTGGATGCAGGTTTCATTCACCCTTATTGAAAAGATCGGATTTGTTTTCAGATTGGTTTCCACATCCTCCTACCGACAAGTATTTTGCCTTGTGAGCATTTTGGCTCAAGACACTTTCTATCCTTGCCAGTCTGTAGGGTCTGAAGTTGGTCATTAATCAAGATAATCAATAAAACTTCATTGTGATGCTGTAAAAAGCTTTACCAATTCCATTTCATTGATCCAACAAACCAAAGAAACTAGGCATTCTAATAAACCTTTTGAATGAGTACAGCCGCAAAAATGCTAGATTGTACGACAAACGAACCGCTGAGTGAGGATGAGGATTCAAGGCTTTTCGGGAGTGTTTAAGTAGAGCCGTGAACGTTAATAAAACCGCATTGCATGAAATCAGGTCGGCGTCCATCATCGATTTGGCTAGTTCCACTTAATTCATATCCAATCAAGCCAAACATTGAGAATAGATATTGTATACAAAAACATATCTGGGAGTATTAAGTGAGGCGCGTCAGCTCGTTGTCATCAAACGTTAAATAAATTTTCTTAAGCAGGAGTGGTTGACAAGTTATCACCGAGTTTCATCTCGTTAAATTTTAAGAACCTTCTAATGTTCCCTTCGGAGATTTGGTTTATGCTAGTCATTAGAATTATACGGATAATTTTATACGAAATTGCTAATATATCAGAAACTAAGAGCAAACGAGCTGCAGAGTGTAGATATATGTCATTTGTATGAATCTTTGGTTTTTTATTGTGTTACAATAATTTGTAAGCATAATAATAAGCAATTTCCATGCGTATGGTGGTGATGTAAATGCGTATGGTCGTCTGTCCACAGTCAGTCCCAAATGTATCGTAAAATTAGGCTACAGGCTACCATACTGCTTTAACAAGGGTAACAAATCATATAACTTTTAGTGACATACAGGAAGTGGAGCAAGACTGCTTCAAAAAAAGAGGAAGCAGGGGAAAAGTTTCTGGTTGCAGTAAATTTATGATATTTTTCTATTCTGGTAAAAGTTGATGGCGGTTTTAAATGGGTTTGCCAGGTCAAAGTCATTTGAGACCTGGTACAAGCAAATCTTTCCAAAAGGACAGTTTACGCGTCAACATAAATGCGAAACTTTTCTTAGCAAAGAGAAATGCGTTTGAATACATAGAAGCAAAAAAGCTTTTCCTAAAATCGTGTACTCCGTTAATTATTATTAACTGTAATCAAGGTGCGGAAATTCCCCATTTGTGAACTGTAAATTGATTAATGATTCGTATGGATGAACTTTATATTTGTTAGGACATGGGGTACGTAGTGCCAGTAGTAATCATAATACTTAATACAAGGATCATGATCTAGATTTTCATAGGCATACTATTTGGTGCGAGCAATATAGGTCTTGGATCATGTTCACTTTATACGTACAACCTGGGAATTCAGTAATACGATGCAGCTGTGATGATTCATAGTATATATTGTGAAAAGAAAGAAAAAATTGCTGTTAACCATTATGTTTGAAAATCAAATCCCAAAAAGTATCGATATTCTTAATATGATCGTTTAAATTCAAATGAATTCGCACTTGCAATTTTACCAATACATGCATGAGCAATGTACCTCAGCAATCCGAAAATATTCTTGAGTAATCGATTGATTCATAGTAGGTATCATAAGTATTTCTAAAACAGGATATTTAGAATCTTTCTGATAATGATCCGTGACAAGGGTTTTTTTTTAAGAGAAGTGATATACCCGATTTATGTGCAACAGACAGCCGGACAAGCTCACTAAATTCAATGACTTCGTGCTAAGCCTCGTCTATAATTATATTACACTTTCGTTACCAAAAATCTGCAATGAAAAGAAATATAGTTTTGAGATTGTGATGTTTGATGTTTTGGTAAACCATATGCCTTGAGGAGGACCCAACCAGATTTCTTGACACAGAGAAAATATGATTAGACGAGTGTTCTTTACGTGCTATACAAACAAACATTATATTAGCGTTTCTACGTATATAGGTATGTTAGTTCAAGCAAGGCATAAAATATTGAATTATCACTTGCGTGTCGCTGCCTCGCTGTCTGTGGGAAACAATTTTGAAAGGAAATTTTGTTTCACCATTGCGGGTAATAGTAAAATGTAGACAAAGCGGAAGCCGCTTCGTTGTGGTATTCCCACATGCATATGTCTGTGATGAATATGGATACTAATATTTCTTTGCATAAATAAGCAAATCGAATTCAAAAATTACAACATCTCAGGATAATTCAGAAGGGGCAATCTTTATTCCACAATATGGTTGCAATCAATGAGCAGTGAAGTGGATAGCTAATTATTATTTTATGCTCAACAATTATTGAAATCGACACTATCCCGTGTTACCATTCAGAGGCGCCAATCGGAACCTAACAAGTACCACAAGTACTGATGGTACCTTCATGCTTAGATCTTAGTACCGGATTAGTACTAAGTAAGTCGGCTGGCATCACATGCATTTGTCAAAAATTAACCAGTGCTCATTAGGCACTATTGGTTCCATATTTACCCTCACTAAAACCTAAATCAGAACCAAATGCTTGAAGTGCCTTGTTGGTGCTCTGATGATGCCGAAGGGACTTAACATTTTGAGCTGCTTAATTTGGTACTTATCCAGAAGTTAAAACGGCAATAAAATTTGTAGCCTGTATCATCAATATTCTATATTCATGTTTATTTATTGTAACAAACAACTTAAACAATTCATACATTCCATTCTGAACTCTAAAAAATGTAAATTAATTTATGAAACAGTTTAGTAATTAACTGTCCAGTTACAAATTATTGTAAAAGTAAATCAAAAGTCAGGTTGATTCTTCTTATTGTCCCGGACTACTCTGAACCCGCCGCTTCTCTTCTCTAAAATTAACCATAAGCAAAAATTAACTTAATAACAATGAAAGTTAGTTGTAGAATGGGGAATTATGAACGTAAAAACTAGGTACCGTGTTTTTATACGCTTTGAAGCCTTCTTAAGCCAATATTCTATGGCTTTTTCAATTTCCTTGTCATTAGCCACTGACCCCTTTTCAGTAAGTCTGACAGCATCTGAATAAAAACCACATCAAACACAAGTATGTCAGAAATGTACAGTTATTAGTTGGTCGTGCACAATAGTATTCCATTCAGTTTTACAGTAATAAAATTCAACTAGTACCACAAATAGCGGGTAACATAGCGGTTGTCCGAAAGCTCATTTTCCCGGTGTGACCAGCAAATGAGAACTCCATCATCAAAGCGTCAGTCATCAGTGCCGACATGATTCGGTAGGTGACTTGGTTCGGTGAATTTCCACCCTTTTTACTCAAAGCAATTACCTGTAAAATATTGGGAATATTAAATTACGTTGACTAATGGAGCCCCATCAACATGTCAAAATCATAAATCAAGAGTCATGAAAATTTATACCAAATCTTTCCTTTTGCACGAGTTAGTTTTAACTTCACTTTCCAAACTCTTGAAATTGTCCATTTCAGTAAGGGGAAGTGCAAAAGACTCGCGAACTCCTAAATCTTTTTCAGTTTGCCGCCCTTGAAGTAGGGCCCTGAGGTACTCCAGAGTCATGTCCTGCTTGGCTATGATGATATCTTGATTTGTTTGAATGCATTTCATGGCTTCCAACAATTCTGAAACAACCATAAGATAAGAACAAGGAAGCAATTAGTGAAAGAGGACAATATGATAAAGCATTTGCCAGCATTAGTTAGTCATTCATTTTAACCTTTATTTTTTCCCTTGTCATTTTCGGCTGTCGACATTTCAAGATGCGATATGTTCTGACGAAACATACCAAACGGTGAACTCGCGTCAGTTATATTATCACGTTCTCTTTCCACATCACTGATACGGTTGCTAGCCTCCTCACTAGTCGTTTCGATCTGAAAGCCGGATGATGAAAAGTAGCGAATGTCTCTCTCCATAAACGATGGAGCAGTTCCGGGGATACCTTCTGCACTCGCCTCCAATGACTAAGAAAAATACAAACACGGCCTTAATTTAACTGTTTACGATTGAATAAATTTTGTATTTAAACTAGTGTGCTTATTACAGGTGGAATGCTCATTCCATCAGCTACCGCTACGAGCATTGGGGATCCTAAAGAAGGGCCCGATTTGATGGATGTAAGAGGTGACATCGTTGGCAGCGGTGGTAATGGTAGATTAATCTCAGCTGTTTTCTTCTGGCGTTTCGATTTGAGCGATAGGCGGCCTGTTGGGGGCGTAGATATTACAGGATGATCATGATCACTAGATTCTGATGACCCGTCTTCGCTTTGTTGTTCACTCCTTCGACGGCGATTGCGGAGGCGGCTTTGGGAGTCTTCAGTGGAAGAAAGGTCAGAGCAATCAATGGCCTTGGGTAGGATTTTTCTTGCGAGGTCATACGTTTCTAAAAATTCAAACATTTAAATTCTTGTTAACACATATTTCATAATTAATTCATGATCGAAATGATGAAATTATTTCCACGATTTGTGGAGGTACTTACCAAACATTTTATTGCCAACGATTCGCCAACCTTTGTAAGAAGCCCATAACTGCTTGTTTGGAAGATCCCCTTTAAGTAAAGCACTTGTCAATTTCTTCGAATCTTTCCAAAAGCTTGGCCAATAGCATGTCTCCCCTTGAATCCAATTTTGGTGAACAATAGCGATGTCTTTTTGCGCTCCAGGCCGCACTGGAGGAAATTCCAAAATGTAGTACATTCTTACTCTCCGGTTGAAGTGTGAAGAAGAGGAAAAACGTAATACACGTCACCGTCTGGAAATGCCAATGCTTTTGCTTTCACAGCACTAGAATTAACTGATACCAATTCTCTTGTTGCAATATAAACTCCAATTCCAAGTAGACTGGAGCTACACGGTTCACAATAAAGTTGGTTTGAAAAGGTAATTTTTCTACCACGTAGAACGTAATCTTCCAGGTCACATATTTCATCAACTAAACACCCACTGCCATCCTCCAAAAGACAACAATTCTCGCCCAAATTACAAGTTATTGTAAACTCCTTTGATAAGGTGGAGACAGATGAGAATCCAGACACAAACACAGAGTTCACTTGTGATTCTTGTATCCGATTGTGAATTTGCTCAAGTCTTCTATTAGGTGACCTAAGAACTGTTTTTAGCTTACCTAAATAACTTTCAAACTTGAAAGTACTAAACAAATCTAAGACTCCATAATTTCTACAATCAGCTACTAAATGTAAAATGTTGTGAATGTTGTATGACACCTGTTCCTGTCCATATAATGTTTTAAAGTTTTCCACAAAATACTGTAAAAGACTTTCTGCGTAAGTTATGTATGTTTTGATTAACCTTTTAGAGCATAAAATTGTTATAGCCACATGTAAACATAAAAAATGAACGTAGTGTGCGTCAGGAAGTATACCTTTAAGTACTAATGGTCCACTATACAATAGAAAACTTCGATATTCCGTAGCTTTCCAGTGTTTCAAATGTATTAATGAACGTGGCTTTCTAGAAAAATCTTTTGAAAAATACGGTTTCAGCTTAATAAGTCGTTGTGATATTAAATGAACAGACCGATTTGGGAATCGAAACCGAGCTACTGGCCCTTTAACCCAGAGATTTAAAAGTTTCCTCACTACCCCCAAGCAAACTAGATGCTGATAATCTAATGGCACTTGATTCACAATGTCTATAGGAAGCCGCAGTAATTCTGAATTTTCTCCAAGATGATGATCTTCATTTCGTTTCGAGCGAAAACTGAAGTCTGTTCGAAGGCACCTTATTTTCCCTTCAAATGTCATGCGGTGTTGATAATATTCTCCTTCTATCTCGCACTTTTGACAACCATAATAACCTGTATGTCCCTTAACGTTCAAAATAAAAGACCTAGCTGGAGCATCACAAATAACTGAGCTTACTTTGATGTCGATTTTACGATCTAAGAGTTTGGTTAACTCAGCACTACAATTTAATATATCAGTAACAGCTTCCTTCAAAAAATCGTTAGAAGACTTGGGCTTTTCTTCACCATAATATATACCTATCGCAAAAGGCTTCGAATGTTGGAAATTAACTACGTGAGCCAATATTGGCCAAAACTGCTGTGCACTACTATTTGACACTGGAAGTCCGTCAGTATTGAGCTGTAAATCTAAACTTTTTATCGCACAATTTTGTTTTAGTATCGGCAATAATGTTTTGGCCAATGGAAAATGGCAATAGGTTCCTGGCGTTACATGTTTAATTATAATATCACGGGGGGTCTTTAATAGTGACCTTGAATCTTTTGGCAATGTCTGGAAGCAAGAGTGCCTAGACAAGATTTTAAGCAATTCGGTGACAGAATTTCCTTTTACGTTGTATTTAATTGCCCAATTACTTATTTGAAGTTTAAGATCATCTTCAGTTATGCTAATATTTGACAATGGGGATGTAAGCGGAGTCTTTTTATGTATTGTTGATTCGGTCACTGATGTCCACTCTAACGGCTCACTTTCCACAACGCTTTCTCTTACATTCGGCACATAACAATTAGGTTGGAAAATTTCACTGTTTTTATATGCGGTGATATTTTGGTTTAATTTACAGTGTGATATACTTACACTAATTAGCCGTTTCTTTTTCTGAATTTTTCTTAGAGTCGTTCTAGATAATTTCTCTCCCCTACCTATGCTTGGCATTGCATTTGTGAGAACGCAGTTAGTATCCCGCCTTTGATATCAGCAGAAACTGAAACTTGTGTAAATAAACTACTAAGAATGCACGACAGATGGAGACTCAAACCAGATGTTTGTATACTGCAATAATCTCAAAGCCGAAACGAATTGAACTGGTCGCACAAAATCAATCAAACTTAACTTCGTATTTAACTTTGAACACAAATTCACTCTTCTTGTCCGGTGAGAAATGCTCGAAAATTAAAAATCATGCCGAAATAGATAAGGAACACATGATAATAAATTAGCTTTACTCCAATAAATTTTTTGAAGAGGTTAATTAAATCAAGATCATACAAAAATTACAATTATCTGAATGCTGACTTATGATCATATGTAGAGACAGTGAAACTGGTTCTATTCAAAAATTTGCGTCAGCAGTAGCCGTTGCAGCAATATCGCACGTCACATGCATTTTTGCGAGAGTCTCATCTTAAGTCAGGTGACTAGAAGTACAATGAGTACCAGTTTAAAACTAAGTTAACTAGGTGTTCATTCTCTAGAGTTTCTTTAGTGCAGCAAAGTACCACCGCAACTAATTAAGAACTGATTCAATAAAGGTTTCTTGTACCAAGTACCATTAGTACTTACTAAGTACTTTCAGTACTTGTTTATCGAGGTTTCGTTAAGGGAATGGTAACACGGGATATTATGTATATCTACTACTATATACTATTGTAAAATATACTACAAAACTATACAAATTAAATTAGGATGTGAATTCAAAAAAATACTCGACAGGTGTCCCTTGCTCAACATTCCATAGTTTTCCCAAAATAATTTCTAGAATAGCAAAGATTATAGCTGCTGCTATCATTGTCGCACACCCAATGAACACCAGGTCAACACTATTCCAAGTAACTGGAGAACCATCAAGCTTTTGATTTACAAGCTTAGAATCTGCTAACACAATTAATCCGTAATATGGCACTCCTGTTATGTTCAATTTAATATCTACTTCTCTTAGTTTAAGAAATGATTGATATTTGTGATTGTGATTGTTCCACCGATCATAAATTCCAGATTGGACCAGCCTGGATAACCCAGAGGCAAAGATTTTAAGGAATTGATTACGCTTGCCATACCAGGGAACACGGCTAACAAACGGACTAAGTTTGTTATTAGGAATGATGTAAAAATTTGTGAGTTTTTTCATTAACTCTAAAAAGAAGTCCGTATCTTCTTCAGTACTCACCAACGCAAACTTTTTAGTTATCTTCACTGGTCCAAACTCAGAATCAACAGGAGTCTTTCTCGTTATATTGAATATTATGTCGGATTCCCTGCCATACAGAAGGCATAGGTGATGTCGAAAGGTGAGCAGAAATTTTTTCATGAAATTCTCTTCGCCGCTGTATATCATGTCTGCTAAAACCATGTCCTTCATGGTCGAGTAAGGCTTTCCCTGGTAAAAGTGTTTTGTTGTTGTGAAATACGGCATATCGCTGAACATCACTAAATCGATCATCGATTCTGGGACTGGCTGGATTGGGGAGGACGTCATACTGGAGTACATAACCCCTTTGTACTCATTCCCAATAACGTAGCACAAAAATAGCCAAGTAGAAATAAGAAAGTAGCCACTATGGGTCTTCCTGAAAGCCGCCAAAATAGTGGAATCGCCCTGTTCAAGGACAGATTTTATCGGATAGAAAGTCATCATGATAATAATTTGCATTCGAGAATAACTGTAAAATAATGAAGTACATTTTCTCAGAATTGCAGAAGACACAGTAATGACTACCACAGTGCTGACTGTTAATAAGCTTGCGGTAATAAGATCAAAGGGCTGAAAGATTGATAGGAAATTCACCGCATCCTCTTTACTCATGAATGCAACATACTTGTACTTTTTATAGACACAGCCATGCGGAATCCAAAAATTTTTTACGTTAGTTGGCTGTACGTTGTCCAAAAAATTTTGTCGTATGCCGGTCTGACTCATTGCAAAACCACTTATAACTGTGCCTAATAAAAACATGGGATGTACTCTTCTCCAGTTGTAGGTGAAATTGTACCTTGATGCTAAATTGGAGACTGTGCAGGCACCGGATGGTGTGTTCAGCATTTGATAATATAGGCTACAAGTAAAGCCTCGAGGAAATAAGGTTCCCACCTGAAAAAAAGCAGCTCGTTGACGTAAGTTTCTTGCCATAACCTTAACCTGATATTCAAGAGCTTCCTTCGAGTCCACTTCAGTTGTCATTAAATCTCCAAGTAAATTCTCTGCTGGATTTGAGCAAGTAGGACATACCAGTTGAATCGAGAGTGGATTTTCATTAGCAATCAATGGAATGGACGTCAAAGATACAGCATTCATACCATTTGCAAGGACCCTAGTATCGAAGTGAAGCAAATTTTTAAAAATGAAGATGACAAAGTGTGGATTTTCGTTGGACAAAACCAATGCATTCACCAAATTCTGTATTGAAACCATTATCAACTGTGGATGCCCTAAAGTTGGCAAAAAGAAATTTTGGACAATACATGGAGCGAACTTTGGGGCAAATGCAGAAAGCACAGTCGGTTGAATTACGTTAGCTTGTTTTAGCGCTGCTCTGTCATATCTTCCAAAATTTGATCCGTACTCATACACATCAATAACTATAGGAGATTGCTTCCCAAAATGAGCTACTCGTGTATTAAAATCTTTCAGAGACCCCAATATTTGTATTGTACAATCTTTGAATGTATTTGAAAGCCACAAATCAACAGTACTCGTTTCTTCACCAATCGATAATTTTGGAAGAAGTATTGCACAAACTGCAACTACAATCACTCTAACAAAGTAAACCTTCATTTTAATAAACCGAAGTAGTATGGAGAATAACTGTTTGATACGTATAAAAGTATAAAAATTCATGTATGCTAAAGATGCCATCAAGAAGAGCTTGTGTAGAGAAACTCTATGACCTAATGTTAATATAACTCTAAGCTCGAGCTCCTATGTAGCCACAATGAAGAATTGTTGAATATTTTAAATTATAAATTCCATGACTTTGCTAGCGTAAAAAATAAAACTACTGACATAGACTATTCTAGACACAAAGCTTTAAAAACTGCATATTTTCGTACTGTATTTGGTTATCCGTATCACCCTATATGAGTAAAATCCAGGTTATGTAATTTTCTTAAAGAAAGCACTACGATTCGCGTGACATCAAAGAGCTATAAAACAAAAAGAGAGAGAATAATACGTACCGGTCACGGCGGACTGTTTTATTTTAGTCCCTTGTTT
>JAQIXX010001277.1:0-36112 GCA_034700605.1 Willowsia nigromaculata
CCGTCGTACTAACCCTAGAACATATACAGCAATTAGAACAGTTTCAAGATTACATCCGTAGAACATCTTGGTGCAGCTGGAGTGATGCCGGAAGATCACTCCCGCCGTCAGGAAGAAGAAGCAGAAACATGTCTGCGTTCCAGAGCAGATTTTAAAACATCAAAAGCTACACATGCAAAAAAAATTGTTACGCTATGGGATATAATAATTGTAACCTCAGCTTTTATAAATTTGACTTTTTATGAAATAAATTAAATTTGTTGCACGTGCACGTGCAATTTCATCTCACACGTGCCTTTTCATTATGAAATTTTAAACATTAGACAAATTTAAAGGTATCATATGGGCACATGCTTTTATATAAAAATTTCCGTCTTGTATAAGTAATTACTTAAAATCTTACGATTCAGGTCGGTGGTCGTACCAGCATATATAATGATTCTTCTCATGGCAAAAAAAAATGATACGCCTTCCTGTCTTTGTTTTTTGCTTTGATATCCCCTCTTGTACCTGTAGTAGCTTAATAAAAATCGATATAAAAATTAACTTCACCATTATCACCTTCCATCTCTTTCCACTGCATTGAAACTTACATTACACATTCCACAAGTAAAAAACGGCAAAGGACTGTCCATGAATATAATATGAGATCTGATAAGCGTGGAATATTTTATTGCGCTGCTATTCACTTATAGTTTTTAAGAAGCAGCAGTCCGAAAAAGTTTTGTAATGGTTTTAGGAAATGTTTCTGGAAGTGTGGCGACACTTGTTGTCGGGATTTTAGAACTGCTTGATACACTTGTTGATCTGGGGTTATACATTGGTGAAATCATTCAAAATTCATCCAAGTTCCTGGAATCGCGTTGGTACATTGGGAGAATAATATTATTTGGAGTGTACATTGTCTTTGCATTCGCTGCAACGGTCCTTTTGATTTTTTCAACCTTTGCGGTATGTCTTAATTATTTATTTATTTTGAAAATCAATTAAATTATCGTTCAATTGAAAATATTTCGTAAAATATATTGTTTATGCAGAAAAGTTTGTACATACGAAAAATCATATGCGTAGGATGGATTTCATTTCGTGTATTTTGTTTCACCATTACTATAATCGTTTTGGTGGCCGGGAAATGGTGGGAGGATAAAACGCTACTAGCGATGGCCATTGTGTCAATGGTGATGTGGATCATATTTGTGGGGATAGTATCCTACTATACACATAAGCTCATCAAGGCGCTTCACAACAAGAGATGTGCAGCGAAAAAGGAGAAGACAAAAAGACAGATAAATGTGGTTGCCCAGCATCCACCAGCCAAATTGCAATTGACGCCGCCAACAAAGAGTCAGCCGTGGAGTAAGAGTCAGTTCCAAGTGATTCGAAATGAGCATGTCTTCTCCACAAAGAGACAGTATTAATTAGCGTTACGAGTAATTTTATTGGTAGATTTGTCCACAATATAGTTAGAATTTTTAATGTATGAAATTTTACCTTATGTATTATTTTATTACCACATTGTTTGAAATAAACAAAAAATGCCATTCTAAACAAATTTAATAGAAAAGTTGATATTATCTTATATTTCAGTGTGCTCAATTTGTGAATGATCCATGATTGGCACATAGATTAAGTCGCATCTTATCGTAGTCATTGATTGGGGTTAATTGATTGATATAATCTTTCAGATAAAAATGCTGCCCTTTTCATTATTGCGAGCGTAAAGTCAACTTCTAGTTTTATATCATAATATCACACCAAAAAGTAAAATAGAGATTTTTTACGTTTTTAATAAAATGGCAAAACTTTTAATTCTTTTAAGTACTTTAGCGTTCCTAAACTGCTGGTTACACGTTGCTTCCGCTGACGGGGTTGGAGAATTTCTGGAGCAGCTATGCAGCGACTACCCATCATGGTTAGCAGCTAACTATCCTGATCCATCTCCTGAACTCTATACACCCATAAACGTCACTCTGGAAACAGTCTCTGAGGATGACCATGTGAACGCCAGCTTTACAAACTACCAAATGTTTTGGCATGCGAATCCTGAAAACTGGGAATTTAGCGGATCGTTTGTGGACTTATCTTCAGGCACTATTGAAGCAAGTTTCAAAGTGAGGAAAACGAAATTTAGTGGAAAGTATTCAGCAGAAGGAATCTATGACGGAGTTTCAGTTAGTGGACAAGGAACCTGGAATATCAGCACCGTTGATCCATCCTACATTTCATTTAGCCTTCATTACTATGGAGCTAAGGTCACCGAAGACGACTATATAGATTTGAATGCGGGGGATGCGCAAAGCTTAAATTATTATGTACCATTGGTCGGTACCGGAAGTGTAAGGGAATTGGATGGGTTTGTGGCGGGTGGAGGAGGAGGAGAAAAATTGCTGATTGGCAAAATATTTGATGCTCTGGAAATGCAAACACAGTACATGAATGAGCATCCCTTACCCATCCCATTGAATACTTATCTTCAAGTGGCTTTTGCGGTATGCAATATATTTAGAAAAATAACTAATGCATAAAATATATTTTTCTACAAATGTCTTTATTATTATTTCAGAGCACATCCATTCCTGAGATGCCAAACTGGATCAAGGGAAGAAAAGAAACTTGATTCTGCAAAACATGATCTACTGATTTAAAAAGCCATTATTTTTTCATGAATAAATGGATTTTTGGTTCTTCATCCATTCACATATCCGGGATAGTAGTTGACTATGAAATGAAAGCATTATTTTTTAAATCAAAGTTCATTAATATTTTGTTGAGCTAACTTATTATTTGTACTCATATACCGCAAACGCATCCTGGAAGAATCTGTTCAAAGGTGCCACAAGTGGGTGCTCCAGTTTATCCGAGAGCAGATCATGTAGAGCATCGAGAGCTAAAGTTTTTACAACTTCCTCGTACCCCCCAGCATCCAAACCATCCATTTCTTTTACATTTCCATAAATATAACTGTAACCGCCTTCCACTGCACCTGCATTTAAATCCACATAAAGTTCGGGCGTCACCTCAACTCCAAGGTAGTTCATGCCAACGCCAATGAACTGGTTGCCTTGAACAGTCCAATTGCCACGTCCAGATACCAGACTACCATTAAAAGTCCCATTGGCCACGTACGTTCCTTTGAACGAGGTCCGCCACAAGTTCAAGTCCACAGTGATGATATTCCCAGAAATGTCCACCAAAGTCTTGTAAATGTTCCAATTCTCTGGTTTTGTATGGTTATGCACCTCATAATTTAGAAATTCCACGTCAATCTCAACAGAATCATTTGCGTTTCCTCCTTGACGCAGTTCTACCCTAATTGGTCTTGTGCTCGGATATGGATATGATGAATTGGGGTAATTTGTTGACAACCAATGTGGGAATTCAGTGGCCAACTGAGTGACAAACTGGCCTACTCCATCGGCATGTACTCCATTCAGATTCAAAATCTGGATGACCAGAAACAAACTTAAAGTAAATTGCATCATTCTCAAAAGATTTTACAATTATTATAAAAATGGGGCTAAGAATATCTGTATCTGAAACATAATTGTGAAATTTAAAGAATGTAATTTGTTGTTACATAAACTTTCCCTTTCAATATTTTATGTAACGATTTAAGAGCTGCGTAATAAGTTATCATCCCTTATCACTAATCATCATCAAACTACAGCTTAAAATCGACATAGAGCATGGATTGAATTGAATCAATATCAAGCGTGTTGGCATTTTGTTTGACGTCTGAGGAAGATAAAGCTGTCATTGCATAATTTCTTCAAATGCAGATTTCACATTGTTGTGTCCTTCTGTGTTGAAAGCGTCTCTGAGAGACTTTGTGAAGTGTGAATTTTGCGAAAGCTAATTTGCATAATCGCCGGTAGCACCAAATGTAATTTAGAGGCGATATTTTTAAGCTATACTTTTTCACTATTCAAACTGTTGCTAGTTTGTGTTTCTGTTGGGCCTGGGAAAATCGATTGATGATGAATTTTTAATGTTATTTTTTTATCGTGTTCTACATACGATGGTTGCGTGATGAATGCGCAGTTTGTATATATGGCTAATTTGAAATTTTATAGCTATTCTTTCTACATTTTTAAGATGGCAACTTCTAATGAGAACGCTGCTAATTTTGTGAGCAGAATTGTGGGAGTTTTTGAGCTCATCATAGCACTTTTCTTATCTGCAGTCCTGACTTGGAGTATTTTTAGCATGTGGGATTCTTTCCGGTACTGCACGCATTGCTTGACTGTGGTAGTTCTTTTATCGGTGTATATTTTTGCATCAATTGTCATTGCAACTCTACTCATCATTTCCACCTTTCAAGTATGCTAATAAAATGTTATTCACACAGGTATATAGTACATAAATAGCTTACATTGGTTGAATAAAAGTCATTATTTCCGTTTCAGAATACAAATTTTGCATCTCGCAAATGGTTGGCGATTTCATCATGTGTTCTCAGCACATTTGGCTTCATTGGTGGCACCGTCTTTTCCTGTGTTGCTCCAGGAATATTTAATAAAAATTTGGAGGGCTTCTTTGTCATGATCAGCGTTCTTTTAAAATGTGTCGCTTTCATTTGCGTCGTATGTAAGTATGCGTGGGTGTTTTCAGTAGTGGCTTATCAACAGGGTAAAAAGAAAAGGTATGATGGTGGAATACCAATAGAGCCAAAGAAGAAGGAAATTCTGAGAATGTAGAGACGGGTACTTTTGGACAGCTAAACTAATAATTAAAATCAATAATCCATCTTATCTTGTAGAAAGCCATTTTTAATATTACATGGAACATGTATGATTTTTATTAATTTGTTCATAAACATATTCTAATGACGCATTTACCTGTTGTGCTTTTACCTAAGTGTTTTGATAAGCCTATTACATGGCCTATAGTTTCGAATGGAAAGACTTTTCCTGGTTGGTTTGTAAATTTTGACCACGATGAATTTTGACTTTGAGAGGAAAATTTCGGGAAAACTGGCAACTCGTTTGGTTGGATCCGTTGAAGCGATTATTGAGATATCACTGTTTATTTGGTTCATATGGGACGTTGTAATAAATGATGGAAAGTATTCAAAAAATTCATTTTGGGTGAATGAAACTCGACATTATATAATCGAGGTGTTGATCGGAGTATATTTTATTCTGGCCATGATCATGTCGGTTCTGCTTGTGTATAGCACGTTTGTCGTAAGTCATAGCTCTAAAAATTGAGTTGATTGGTTCTTGTATGAGTTTGAATAATAATTATTGATCTGATATTCATAGACACCTGCTTTAATCACAAGCAAACGGATTGCAACGGCATGGTGCATATTCCGTGCATTGAGTTTCCTTGCTGCCATGGGTCTCATCGTTCAAAATCGTGGAAACTTCACCAACATGCGTTCCGTCATCATGGTCGGTTTCCTGGTCCTCTGGGCACTGTCCATCTACTTTGTGAGCTTGTATCTGGGTGGATTGGATACGGAGATTGCCAGGCATATGCCACCTCAGTTTAAAAAGAGAAAGGTATCTTCAGTATCTGTTCTCACATGCGAAGGGACAGGGAGTGAACTTGAATGCACGGATGAACAGAAGACTCAGCAGTTTCATCAGTTCCGGGCATATCTTCACCGGTCATCTTGGCAAAGTGCGGTGTCCATTACTGGTGATGAAGATGATCGAGACCATGCAAATAACCTTGCTGTTCCCGATTGTCGGTTTTAGACAACTGCTGGGAATGTGGTTCTACCTTTTTGAATACATAATTATCCAATAACGTTTTATTTTACTTTGATGATGCTTTTATAAATATATAAAATTTTAAAGTTGCAAAAAGTTATATAATGTTTATGTTAAATTGGTCAATTAATTGTGTCAAGTAACAAATATGTGTCTTAGGAAATTGTATAAGCATTATTAAAAGTGTTTATTCCTAATAGTAATCTCTAAAACAAACTCAGCTTAGAATACATAATATTATTATATAGTATATACCATGTAAAACTCGACAACGTATTCGCTATTGCTAACTTTAAACATATTATAAATTTTAATCTCGTCAAAAGATAACAATAATAATGGCTTTAAATAATATATTGAACGTAAATAACAAATAAAAAGCTAATTTTTACTTACGATTTGTATTATCATCAATCTTCAGATAATGCGAATTTATCTACTTTTAATGCAACTCCTATTTCGATTCTCTGCAAACCCCATTTTACAATTGCAAAACCCATCCCTTATAAAACCCACAGCATTCTTATTTGCAACATTGCAACATAATGCGCAAAAATCTAGACTTGCAAAAGAGTACTCTCTGTACTTCACTGTATATCAACTGAACAACGTGCTCCAACTAACTTTCCACATAGGGTTTCTTCCCTGATAAAAATTTGAAACGCATCCTGGCAAGTGCCTTCAACGCATCAAGCATCAGTTGATAAAAAATAGAATGTTGCGCATTATAAGTTGTTATTCTATCCAAGCTCGATGAATTGTTTTGCTTCGCTTTAAAAGTACACATGACCATACATAGCAGTCTATAACCAATGATAGAGCACAACCAAGGATATTTAACAAATTATGTTATCATGAAAATAATTGGGTACTGGGTCAATCAGTTTTGGGGACAAATGAGCGAATATGTTAATTGATTAAAAAATTCAAAAGCTGAAAGGATATTGAACATTTGAATCAAGTTCGTATTAAATGTAGTTGTTTTTATGTTAATGTAGTATGAATGTAAAGAAAATATAGCAGTTCCATGGCCAAAAAATCTTTATTTTGCAGGTTGACTTATACATTATGACATTAAGGATTTATCTTACACTAGCAATAAGAATGTTTACGTATTTCAAAAATATATGGAGAGTAAAAGGGTTTAGCATAAAAGAATCTTGATGTCTGAAGGAGCAGGATTTTCTCCAAATTTCTTTTTCAAGACACGCACAACCTTTTGGCCACATTTGATGTTGATTCCATATTTCTCCATGCATTTTAACAGGTTGCCCCAAACATCATTGTCGACCAGCAGACCATTGGCACTTGCTGAGCAAAATATTCAAGATACATTATCAATTAAAGAAAATCCTCATATTCTAAAAACAATTACTCCAGTTTAATTATAGTATTGTTTAAACTTACTTGGTGCCATGCTGAGAAGATGAGGTTGTGTCTTCACGAAGCTATCCCAAATCGAGCCATATGTCTTATCGATAATTGGAGGCATTCCTTCTCTCTTCAGCACATCCAAAATCACGCGTCTGCAATCGTTTCTCAAACTCATTCTACAAAACAAGTCAAGTAAATCGAAACCTAGCATGAATGCTCAAATGAATAATATTTTTCCATTAATACAAAATTTAACAAACAGTAAAATAACACTGACTTGATAAGAAGCGACGGGGAAACTTGAGACTCAGAAAATATGATTCCCTTCCGGGGATTCCTTACAATCGTGCTGTGAGGAAATTATGAGGTGTTGATGTCTGAGTGATGAAATTAAATCTGAAACTTCTCAAGTGGAATCATTTTCAAGAGCCGATATCAGTAACAAGATTTCATTTTATTTCTATGTATGCAGTTACAACAATAATGATAACTTGGTTTTAGATCCTACGTAACAAGTTTGATTACTGTGATATGCAACTGGTCGATATGATGATGGATAACGGAAATGGTCGAAATCAAACTCCATAATAATGTCTGAGATATACTACAGCACTACTATGCTTGTTTTCCCCCAGGTGCCCACGCTCTTGTTCCGGTATTTATGTCAATGTCAGTGCACCTGCATTTTCTGATAATTTAGAGCTATCTAGAAAAAGTAAAACACTAGATTTTGTACATATCAGTATGCTTTACGTTGGCATGACATTTGTTCCAAAAATCAGTTTAAGAAAACAAGTATCTGTGTGGTAAAATGTTTCGTCATCAGAGCAACCATGCCTGACGAAAAAGTGCTAACCTGTATACATCGTCACACACATACCGCGTGCACATTCCTACTCTATATTTTGATTATTTTCGAAAAATTAAGATTTGCCAGTATCCTACGACTACACATCAACGAATTATTGATTTTACCTTTCACCTCATCAATAATTACTCTAACTCACTGGCAGTTT
Organism: Willowsia nigromaculata; assembly: GCA_034700605.1. Lineage (NCBI taxonomy): Eukaryota > Metazoa > Arthropoda > Collembola > Entomobryomorpha > Entomobryidae > Willowsia > Willowsia nigromaculata. Next base: position 8,111 of record JAQIXX010001277.1, read on the forward strand.
CGTAGATCATGGATGTTTCACGTTGCCCCATAAATCGTAGTAGTGGCAATGTACACCATTAGTATTAGTACCAATTACCAATAGTTTAATCACGTTCATGAATGCGCATTATGGACATTTTTATGAATAAAAATCTAACTTCAAAACGCAGAGAATAAAATTTACCAGCCAAATTATTGCTTCATATGCATGGTTTTAACTTAATATACTAATAATACTGTATAATGGGGTTATAGGATTTTGTCTGTGCCTTAAAAGGCAAACAATAAATGTCAATACATCTTAAATTTCCTAAATAAATGAACGTAGTGAATTTAGTTTGATTACCGGCATTTAGTGAAAAAACAGTTGTAGTTTTATTCTTCGCTTAAAAATATATTGCAACACATACCAGGGTTTCGCCAAAAATACCACAATAATTGTCTTCTAAAGGATAAATCAGTCTACAAGTGATTGATTCTCGAAGGAATAGGAAATGAGACCAGAGAAAGTTACAAAATAGAAATATTTTGTTAAATTTTCAAAGGGTGATCTGCATAGGTACACATAAAGGAAAGGATACTACTATAATTTATTTTGTCTTTTTACATCTTGATATGAGACGGTTGACTGGACAGTGAAACAGCGTTACACGTGGTGATTGTCATAATAACGATGGATTCATTAACACAAGAAAATTTTCACATCGGCATTATTGGGATTCTCGCCAAACTTCTTTTTCAAAATCTTGATCACTTTTTGCGCGATATTGGGCTGGATTCCGAACTTTTGCATGCTGTGTTCAAGGTTACCGTAGACGCTTGCACCATCCAGTTGACCGCCAGATTCTGGAAGAGAGATTATTACATTTTTATATCATTACTCTGGATGTGTTAAAATTAATTTGGGAATTTTTCAAACTTTTAAATGAGTTTACTTACCAGCAGCAGCACCACTGAGCATATGAGGTTGTGATTTCATAAAAGTCTCCCAAATGGAACCGTATGTCTTATCAATAATTGGAGGCATCCCTTCCTTCTTCAGGGTATCCAGGATGGCCTTCCTGCACTCGTTTTGCAGCGTCGTCATGTTTTCTTTGAGTTCTACAAAAATTACACGAGAAATTAAGCGCATTCAGACTGATGCTCGAAACTCCACTTTGAAAAGAAATTAATAATAATGTGATCAAATTACTCAGGCGGAGCTGAAAAAATTCCTGTTTGTAAGTCTTGTATGGCGAGTAACAACACACCGGACGCCGACACAGCCTCAGAGAATGTGACGCTTATCCCATTAGTTTCTCCACGTCTTCACCATCTCATCATCATCATCATCAACCCCTCCAAAATCTGAGTCATCCTTGCTATACGACAAAAATAGGAAATCTCACCCTACATGTTATGCTATAACTGAACTCATCATCGTACATGTACCCATGTCTATACGTACATATTTCTGGCTGATTGCCGAATATTCATATTAGTTGGAAAATTTTCACGATAAAAATTACACTATTAATATTTGTAAATACGGAGGTGGATATTGGAGGAAGAATTCATGGTGCATGCCTTACAAGCATTATCGCTATCACTACTTCGCACTATTTACTTGACGTGTCCTTCCTGCTCCGCAGAGACCAAAGAAGAAGGTCGCACACATACACATCTCTGCTTTTTCTCTGCGAGAAGTCTCCACAGAATCAGCACATTTTTTGCAGCTTCCTCACTCGGTATTTTTATCATTTTCTTGTTTTTTCTTGTCATTATCTTCAATGCTTGTCGTCAAAAAGATTATAAGCTTAGGTAAGAGAGTTTAAACGATTCTGCTTTGCACATGTTAATATTATTGCTTCTTTTTCAATTTCTACACTCATATTACTTTGCTAAACGAGGAGAAACGAAGTTTGGAGAAGAATCAGTGACGAGAGAATATACAGAAAAGCAGTTTCACCACCCACGTAAGAATGTCACACGCCCACCATTGTGCTCATTTACATGACTAGAAGATATTTATGGCGGAGGAATGGTGTGAGAATTGGAAAGAGTTAAGTGCAGCTTTTCACGAGAAATTTTTCGCATTCGGGCATCTTAGAAATTGGTGTTTGAAAACTTCCGACTTTATCTAGAACATCATTCCGAGTTTGATGCACACGACTATGGATTTCCTCCGACCTTACAGTCATCCTCTCCCTACTACCATAACGATCTAAAACATCATAATCGAAAACCGTGTCAAAATTGCATTATTGCAAAAGTAGAGACAGTGACAACACCATTATCTTAAACCCACTGTGAAGAAACCGAATGACCTAAAGAAAAGTAAGTTAATGTTTTCTTCAACGTGCTTTCCTGCTAAATAACCTTTTTTTTTCTTCGTCCCCTTCTCCGAAATGTAAAATGATGAAGCAGACAAAAATAACAAAAAATAAGAATTAATCTTTTTAAAGCAATTTATTCTTTCTCTTTTACTTTCTTGTGCACACAACACGTAGCAGCGCGTGTAAATAGTAAATCTTAAGTTGTTTCTTGTTTCTACTATATGTAGTATAGCAGTAAAAATATTATGTATTTATTTAACTACGCAATAGTATGAAAAAACATCTAAAACCTATACTCCTCTTCTCTCCTAAACAGAAACGGTATTATATAACAAGAGGAAACTAATATCACATTACACAACACATATTCAATGACATTTATCTTCAAATTACATCTTTTAAATTGAATCTACAAACAAAATAAATTATGTATTTTATCATCAATGGAAAATCCTTCTCATCCGAAAATCTAACCAACCATAAAAAATTTCATGATAGCCTATACCATAAAAAATACAATACAAAAGCCCTAAATATCAAATAAAATGTATGATACATTCGACAACAAATTGTAATATTGTACTTGTAGTAAATATAGCTGCAAGATATACATACTCCCTCAAATATTCAAAGCACCTGCGCCTATGCCACTGGCAAAATTTATAATTACATATAAATAACTATAGCAACTAGCAACAGTGACACTCTATTACAAGTTTCATGACGATCATAAAACACAACTCAAATAGGAACCATTAACCTTCAAAAATTGCTCATTCCTACGGTTTTTTGCATTCCAACGCTATACCAAGTAACAACAGAAACATTAAAGAATTATATATTAACAAACTAATAAAAGTTAAATAAAGTTTGTATAAAGTAAGTCTAGATTGGAGATTTATGCATGACAGTCTGAAAGGCACAATAGAGCCAGAGACAAGCTTGTGTGCATGTAATATGGGCATGGCTTGCTCTTGCCTGATGAGAGTTTAGTCTAAAGTTAATCACTGGAAATGATAAAAATCACATATAATGTATAAAGTACTTATAATAAGTGAAGCGGAAGTTGAAGACATTCTGATAACTTTCTTCGCACTCGACTCATTGTCTCTCATAATCCAGCAAATATCACTTTTACCTAAATATGACTGCAACACAGACTAACAGACAGATATACAACTAAAAACGACAAAGTTCAGAGGAGTAGCAATTCACTGTCACAGTAGACAATATTGAAATAAGTCAAAGCTGAGAAGGTTTCGAGGAATTTGCTTTCTCTTTCGTGTGATCCATTTTCTTTGCATTTCAAGTAGACTCACAAATTATAGCTTTCCTCCACAAAAAAAGTTTAATTTTCGTCGATGGTAAGTGTTTCCAGATTGGTGTTCCTCTCAACGTTCTCATCTGCTTCGTCGAGAATCTGGAGGAGAAGATCGTGAACTGGCTCGAATGCTTTGGTGTACCCTGACTTGGACAAGTGGAGGTAATCCCACATGTCGTGATGAGAGATTGTACCTGAAAATATGATAAACAATATAAGTAAGGCTATAGAGACACTACAAATGCAAACATTTAATTGATTATTCAGTTATACATTACCATTGGGCTGTACAAAACCTGGGTCGATATTTAGCAACTGGGTTTGTGGTTTTGACAAAAGTTTCTTTGATAGGAGCTCGTTTACTTGTGCATTTCGATCACGTATGTGGTTGGGTCTCTCACCTCTCGGAAGTAACGTCTACACAAAAAAACAGAGTTTTAAGGTTAGATTTTAAGAGGTAAAATCTTACTTTAATCATTAATTAATTGCTTCTTTTAAGTCAGAAATTGATAAAGCAATAACTTACAAGAACAATAATACTTGCACTCTTTTGTCGCTCTCGAATAGCATCCACAATAGCTATGATACCATCAGAAATCTGCTCCGCTGTGCATCCATGATTGTTCGTTCCAACTAGCAAAACTACAGCCTGCAATGCAAAATACATCATAAGAAATTTAAGATTAGCAATACAGCCAATGGACTTTAAATTGTTTCTCTTTATTTTAAAGATACACTTACTTTGAGATTCATATGGTCCATCTCTCCATTGGTAACCCTCCAAAGGACATTTTCCGTGCGTTCCCCTCCCAGTCCAAAGTTTAGAGCATGCATTGGTACAAATAGCCGATCCCACATTTCATGATAACTTAGATAGGCAATGATTGAGTCCCCTATAAAAACTACTTCCGGTTCCTTCTCCTGCGCGTCAGTGACAAACCTTCGATGCTACAGATTCGCAGAAAAAGTAAAACCAAATCAATCAATCTCCATCACCAAAGCAAATTCAATCACACTTTCAAAATGACGACTACACTCCAATCATTAACAACAAGTAAGGAGCTACTTACCAGGCTCATCCAACGGTCATCACCAAACAGGTCTGCATTCTCCGTTGGAGTAGCCGCCGGATTGTTGTCTCCCGACATAATTAATTGACCTTCCTCACTTTTAACCTTTAAAATCACTAACTTTATCGCAAATTGCGGATGATTTTGTCCACCACACCACAACGGTAGCAAAACCAATGAATAAACTGATTGAATATTTCAGTTTCCCAACATCAGATCTTCATCAACTTTCAATTAACCGCCAATTAAGCTAAATACAAACTTAATCTTTCTTTCCTTCAAAACATGTTTGTTATTGTTTACGTGCATGAATGATTGCTTTCTGATGAATCTAAAAGCACCCTTTGTGCATTTAGCCAGATAGCCTTTGAAACTGCAAGAGAGAAAAATCCCTGCTTGTTTCACGCGCTTGACTCCACATCTGTCAAAATTCTCTATGACTGCATGCACGTCTGTATTGTTGCGAATGGAACGGTTCCGCCCTACATTTGTGTAGGCTTTGTTAACCTCTCTTTACGCACAGCTTATCGTGCTGCCATTATCATGGCAACATTTTAAGTCTGCCCGTCAGGCAAACAATGCGTCAGTAAATAAATTGCTGGTTATTTAATTGTAATCATTTAAATATCTAAAATTTTATTTTAAATTAGCACATTTCCAATCTTCAAATGCCACCAACAACTCAATTGACTTATGAATTATCATTACAAAACTGTTAATTATCTTTGTAAATATTAATGAGGGTTCCATTCACTATTTTCAATATACAAAAGCCTTTATTCATTATTGTGTAACCTGAAATTAAGATGTACCCATATTTTATGAAATTGTATTTAAAATTTAACTGCTCATTTAAACTAACTTTCTTCTCACCTTGACACTCGCCCATGCATTTAGAATCGAATACGACATGCTTATCTTCCTTCTTTCCGCAATGCCAAGTACGCTCTGAATCTTTGCAAAACGGTGTACACCGCTTCATGTTCTCTTTTGTGCCGTTGTTGGTCAGTTCCGGCCACGGTTTACCATTTGGGGCGGTCCCAGGAGCTCGCGTACCCTTGACCGCTGGTGATCTTGTCGTCGTTGACGCCTTCCTTTTGGTTCGTGGGGATGTCGATGTCAATTTTGGTTTTGCAGTGATTGGCACTGAAGGCTTGTCTTCAGATGGAGGCTCTACTGTAGTCACTTTTACTGCTTTACTTGCTGAAGAGAGTTGGGCGGCTGTGACTACATGGGTTTCACGACTTTCACGCTTCCATATTGCAGGCTCGGAGTGAACAATGTTAATGGTGACCAGGGCAACGACAGCAAGTAGAAAGAGACCTATGATGAACTTTAAATGCGTCATTTTTGTGATCTCAAGTCAGGAAAACCCGTAGTAGATAAAATATGTGAGCTTGGTAATAGACAAATCTTCCACAAGTTTGATGCTTGTGGACCCGGTTATGTTAAAATAGTCTACATTAAAGCACGTTATGAGAAATAGTAAGAGATGGATTACTACGATTACTATACTATTTACTATACCAAGCGTCATTACATCATCTTTGTGTCAATTGTAAAAATCCTGTTATCATTATCAAGATCTCTATTTACATCGGCTATTAATTTCTGTAGTCATTGTCTAAAAAGATCGCATAGTTTGTAGTGAACGTAAGAACAATGCATTTCAGGTATTAGTGGTAAGTACAAACGATTATTATGGATAAAAAGTAGAATAATAGTTCTGCTAAATTACCGGAGACAAAAATACACTAGACAGCGATGAGGTGATTAGAAGAGAGAGCAAAAACGTAGAAAAATTCGGCGTTGCAATTTTATCAGGAAACGTGTGCTTTCTAGTTACTCGTCAAAAATTACTTCTTCCGTCAACAAACTTTCATATTGGGTGTTAGTATCATTAGCAAGAGAAGCGTCATCGCCCTCAACTGCCGTTAAAATTACGTTATCTGTATGACGTAATGTTTTGTCAACTGCCTTCCTTTTATCAAACAATGCTTCAGCATCCATCATAATGTATATAGTTCCAGTGATAAATGCAATGTTAAAAGTTAGGAGAAATATACGATCCAGAATGGCTGCCAGGAACTTCCAATCTTCACATTCCTAAAAAGCAAAGAATAAATATTGGAGCACTGTACTAAAAAATTGCTATTAAAATTTATGCACACTCACATAATATCTCTTTTCCAAGCGCTCCATATAATTTCTGACATAGGAAACATTCCCCAATGCTTTTCTAATATCTTCCTTTGAATATTTCTGACTCTCGCGATAACTTTGTCTCTGCATCTGACTGTCAATTTCGAAAAGACTTATGCTGCACAAGCGCGAAACTTTCTTCAGTCTGGCTCCTGAATCCCAGTTTCTTCCAGCGCTTTCCATTTCTCCGAAAATGTACTCATTTTCCTCTGCTTCTTCTGTAGACTTATTATGTCGCCAGAATAATGATGATGGAATAGCTTCCATCAACAGTAATTTCGGTATGACCGTGTAGCGGATACGCCGCACCCAATTCGGCAAATCATGAGTGCTCGGCTTCCGGTAGTACACGTTCAGTACAATGGTTGTGCAAAGAAGTGAAAGAAATACGAGGATCATGTTGAAAACTATAATTTTCCCGAGTAGTGGCACAGCCAAAGATGTCACTGGAATAGAATCCATCATCAGCAGTAAAAACATCGTTTGACAAGTGAGGACAGACACGCACAATGTGATTTTTTCTCCAGAGTCGGCTGGCAAGTAGAAAACGAGCAATGACAAATAGCTTAGTGCAACCAATGGCATGACTAGATTGACGAGGTAGTAATGAGGATGACGACGGAGAGTCACGTTGAACAGGATGGCTGCATGCAAAAAGTAATTACGGTAATTAAGAAAAAGTGCAAATCAACACAATATTATATTTGGGGTGACTTGAAACAAAACTATGTACAGGGATATGGTTCCGGGCAACATGTGTAGTAATTGTTGGAGAATTCTGCTGGAATTGAAAGAAGGTCCCATTCAACGGAAGGATAGTACTCCTTGAGGGTCATGCCAACAGGTAATATCGCACTTGTATTTATATCTTCGACAACATCAAGAGGTATATCTGCAAGTTGGAGGTAAAGAAGGTTTCCGTCATATGTCCAGGAGCCAAATTTGAGGAAACATTTTTGGATATCGAAAGGATAGCAGCGGACTTCAATGAGACAAAATGTTCGAAGGATAGCACTTGGTGACCATTTGACCAATCCATTGAAGTAAACATCTGCAAAATGTCCCACCATTTCAAAATCACCAAATTGGTTGTACAGCTGGAAGTCGGGACGCCATATACTTGCCGATGGTAGGTTTAAATGTGTTATTCCGCCGTAAGACTCGGGATCCCATTTGAATTTATAGTCCTGCCACTCTTGTTCGATCACCACGTTTAATGTAAGTAGTTGATCCTTTAAATCCTGAAAAGATGCAAAAAATTCTGATGATATACAAATCATTTTATTTGGTCTAAAAATTTAAATTTGCGAATTTACCAATTCAGCAACCCTGTTTAGCTTAAATCTCAGGCGGACGTAGAACCGATCAGAAAAATTTTTCACTGGACGAACTGTCCAGTTGTAAACATGAAGAAGGTCATCCCGCAATCGCTTTTCGTCTGGAACAGAGCTAGAGGCAGCGTGGTTGCAAATAATTTGCGCTAGGAAAAGTATTGAAAACGATAAAAGATATTTGGCCATTTTCCCTGTGCTTTGATCTAGCTGAATGCTGTTTTCCTGGTGAGGACTGGTTGCTCCAGTGAATTATGTTCTTGAGATTCCAGGGCTCTGGTTGCGACTGACCCGAGACATGAAATGCGTGTGATCAATTAATTTGGGAAGTACAATATGGCCATCAATAGAAAATATTAAACATGTTTCATTTCATTGTTTTTATTCCGATTTGCTGACAAGCGTGTAGGAAAAAAGTCGGTTCCGCCTTCAACATTTTCAGTTAGTTGTGCATTGTGCGAAACAAAATATACTTCCGTTGTTATTTTCTTGAGTGCTTTTTTATTGCCTGCATTTCATTTGGAACACCATTCATAGTTTTGGATTTAAGGGAAATGTTATAGGTTAGGTAGTTGTGGATTCCCATCTTTTATTTCTATTTCATTTCGTGACTAATATCTCTAAAGACTAAAAGATTATCAATGTAAGTCTATTGACCTAATAATTCAGAAATGAATATCGAACTTTCATTACAAATCCAAAATGTTACAAGCTTTTGAAAAGTGGAATGAAGAAATGCGACACTGTACTTTAACTCCGTAACGAGTAAAAAGTGACGGACAAATATCTTTACTATACAAACAGATTTTGTGCAAATCATATTTCAAGAAATGGCATAGTAGAAATTTTGTAGAGAAAAGAAACTAGCTTGGTAATGCAAACGATATGTTTTGTGCATTATGGCAGATTTGTTTGATCCCAGGAAATGAATGAAATATTTAAGTTGCTATTTCGCTTGAGGTTCTCTTTATATATATTTTTGAGGAATGGCAATTTTAGGTTTAATTCAAGAATTACAGGATTTCGATTATCCAAGTACATGATGCCCTTCAGCGTTTCCCTGTTCGTAATCCACAACAATGGCCACTGTTGATGTTCTCCTTTTCCTCTTAGTCAGTTTGCACTTGTCCTCTCTTAACAAGCGTCGCAGGCTCCATTGGGTTGCCTTGTGTAATCCGTAAACGTAAAGTGAAACCACTACTATGCAAAATATTGAGAACAACACGATTCCCACGATGAATTTCGTTTCTGCCATTTTAAAACTTCAGTGCTAATTTTGAAATTAACTAAATCTCATGCTGTGTAAATATATTAGCCAAGTCTTTTCCCTGAGACACTACAATAATGAGTATATAATACAATGTATATTATGTCTCAAAAATTGGCACTAGAACGTAGTACATTACACTGGACTGGGCACATTCAGTTATTAATGTTTTATTATTGATTTTTTTTTTTACAAAAGTAGACTGACATTTGTGCGGTACTATTTACAAACGAAAACTTAATATTTAATCCTGTGCGTGTTACAAAAGTAATTACAAAATATAAGTTGTTTGGTATGCATTTTGGCTGATCACACGATGAAGATGAGGTTAGGTTCAAACGATGCAACTCCAACTCTAATAAATCTTGCATTCGGATCCCCATCATTTCATAATGAACCACGAATACTAACATTTGAGTCGTTGCTCGGCCATCGTTTTGTCTTTTACGCAAAGAATAAAGTACGTTCCTGTTACGCCCACCATCTGCAAACAATTTCTTAAAGTATAGTATACTGAAACGATGATTCATCACATTTAATATTAATTTCGTATCGGTTCATACCGCAGAAAGTGTTTGATATGTCACTGGGAAAATTCTACTTCCTTTAATTGCCACTTGCTTGCTATCCACATGGTTTATCAACAGCATCACCATGTCAACTGGAACGCTTTTCCGGTTTTCTTCAACGGACAGCCATGATTTTAAGGCGGACATCTAAAAATTCATTTGAGGAATTTCATGAATGCATTTATTTCTGTTTCGTGGAAGTTGGTTATTTTGATCATTGTACATTGGATTGGAGACTTACCCTGTGGCTTAAATCTGCACATAATATCAAAATGGTGCAAGTACTCGCAAAAAAGAACAAGAGTCCCAGTATCCGTCCCCAGTTGGGATCTCCTTCGGCGAAAACCAAGTCAAAGAAAACCGCATAGTACAACACATCCTCAACAATGGATGCTGTCACATATAATCCCAATGTTTTATTGATCAAATCTGCCAGTTTCTTCAAATATTTGTAACCTTCATATATCTTTTTCCATTCTGGGGGCTCATCTGTGGCAGATGGTGACATGTTGATGGACACAGCGTCATTATCCGAATCACGATCACTCTCCGAGTTTTTCTTTTCCACTGGATCCTTATCCGCGTTATCCTTATTTACTTCCTGCATAGGTATAACTTCTTTTGAGCTCTCCTTCTTTTTGCTTTTATTTTTCACTTCATGACAAAACATTTTTGTAGCCGTCCATAATGTCAGTGTGGTCATCAGCATCAAAAAGTCTGTAAATGGACCAATCATGTGTCTCCCGAATGATCCGAGTGCAGTGAGGACCACCAATAGCGTATCCACTGACTTGACATAATTCCTCACTTCACCGTCCAGAACGATCCTAACGGTATTATTGCATAAGCGTGGAAAAGGCATCTCACTCACGAAAAAGTTGTAACGGCCGGCATACACCAAACTGTGAAACCATTTGTTCCAACTCCAGTCTTCAATAATCCCACCGTTAACATCATATCCTCGTATTGTTAGGAACATCAGTAGTCCCATAATCGTATAAAAAATCGGAGCAATGATCAGTTTAAATTTTCTAGTCCATTTGTAATCTGTTAGATGATCTGCCACAAAATTTACAATTGACAAGAACGCTTCTCGATTAAACCAGAGATTGGCTACGACAACCAACTCGACAAAGACCGTTACCAGGCCTAAAACAAGCTGGACATAACCTGCTGGACTTTTCAGATTAGGAACGGAAATTCGAATTTCTCGAAGGAACCAGAAGAGGCTGAGCAAAGTCAAAATGGCACAAATGACACGCTGTGGCCACCATGTTACTATAATGAATGGCTTTGTCGATGATTTTTCATCCGATTTTGACCTTTTCACCCGAAATGGACACAAACAGAGAAAGAAGGCAGTGTTGAAAAATATTTCTAGAAAATTTGAAAGTGGATTTAAATTTGGGGGCTCCTTTCTTTCTGATTGTTTTGGAGTAATTGTTTCATTTTCAGGCACAGTTTCTGTTGCTATTGACCGGGTGGACTCGGTGGTTGATGTCGTGGGGGACGACGACATTTTTGTACAGTAAAATGGGGTAATCAGAACACAACAAATCTACTCATGAATCTTACACTAGATTCAATGTCAAATGAATCTTAGAAGCTAAAAACGCTAGTTTGAATATTTATACGTAACATTTCAAGTTCCAACATTTGAATGAAAAAGCCAGTCAACCAGTCTCCAGGAAATTATAGATATTAATTATCTCTTATTTTATTTCCCATAATATACATCCATGTAAGCAGCAAGTCATTTTTCAGAAATTAATACTAACACCTCATATTGTACCAAGTACTGACCTTATCCAAAGACTCAATGTAGCATACAGCGTCAGCGAGGAATTAACATTGAGCAAGCAAAGCAGGCTTGACCAGTATATTGCCCCTAGCACTGGAATGTCCAGTATTGGATATTTACACGATTGTAATGACTCAAATTATAAATATACATTCATGTTTTTGTATAATGCAGCATAAAATTCATACCGTGAGAAAAACGGGTTAAATGCTACCTGAACTATATACATATATGTAGGTATATTATGGACAATATAGTGAGGCATTTCATGAATTGTAGAAGAATCAAGGTTACCATATCAGTATTTTAAAATCGAAGCGCTTTAAACGCTTTCAGTATCAAACGTGTTACATAAAATATCGATTTACATTGGAGCCATCTCCCCCAACAACAAAACAAAAACAATCGCGCATAATATTTCGTCGTATAATCTAAAATTAGTGTATATTGTATATGTTGTCATATTTCGTTGCAATCATGTAATATTTTATACCGCAGCCCGATATCGATCTTGCTTGACCTACATTCGACAAAACATGCTATCACTTTTTATCACGCTCACTTATCGTTATCACCATTTTGCATTTCCGTCGTTTAAAATAACACCTCCTTGTACTTGTAAGTTGTAGGGAGCACGCGCTCACCGTTCCCTTGACAATATCCTAAACTGTTATGATCCTCTACAGTGATAGGATATTTTTGGTAAATTGCGAAGGATGACATAACATCTGCTTTGCGAGCACCAACAAAAATTAGTTTACTTGTTACAACATCCTATAATCATAATAATCCATCATTATCATTATGTATATCTCCATAAAACGTGGAAGGAAGGAGCTAAAAGCGGAAAGTGTTGAACTGAATTTCAATTCTCGTAATCAACTCAAGTTGGTACAAGGTCGCTTGTACGTCTCTCCCTCCATCTCCTCATGTAAAACTAAATGCAAAACATAAACTGATGCATAATACATGGCGTACGATAAATGAGATACCGTGACATCATAAAGAATCATGATACTTCGCATGACTTGTTTTCATTTTCTTTTTTTAATGGGCTTCATTTTCTGCTTCCACGGCTCAGCTCACACAGCACCAACAACAGTAATATAGTCTATCCACAGGTAAGAGCAGGAGGCAAAGATGGCATGGAAAAGAGAGGAGATAAGGATCAGCAACAAACCAAAAGACTAAAAGGCAAATGTAGAGTTGATGGAATGATGGAACTGAGTGAGCAGAAAATGGAATAATGGAGCGTGGAGCATGCTTTCGCGCAGAGCTCATCTCGAATAATAAATAGTATGAAAAAATACTACCGAGTGTATTTTTTTCGTGCAAGCAATTTATATTTGAGGTGTTGCTAGTCCGAGTCCGATGATGTCAGAGGAGCTAAAAGAGAGAGAAATAATGACAGGTGTTGCTCCACTACCTGAGCAACAGCAGTTGTAATGGTAGCATCATCAACTTAGCATGCCAAAGCATAATATACCATTATATAAGCTGCTTCATTTATCCGCGAAAAAAATTTATTCAGCAAAGTTTGTCTTTGTGTTTCCTTTTGTTCTCTCTTTCTCTATCTATCAATATTATTTCCTTGTGCTTTTGCGGAATATGGGGGAGTCGATTAGGGAAAACTACTATATAGTAGCTTGTAGCGTGCCAGTTAATAATAGAATTTTTATCGGGATACAAGGAATTCTTTGCGGGTGACCTAGCAAAAAATAATTGAATGTTGCAGTTCATTTTAATACAGTCCACCAACTTGTTATCATGTTAGTCATCTACCATCCAAAAACGTTTTCATGTACTTGTACTCAAACCCATGAACAATTTTTTCGGTTATTCTGATGATCATCATGAGCTGTACAGCGATGAGCATAAAAACTATTTAATAATTTTCATATCTTCATCTTGTCCATATCAAAGCCTTATGGCATCATCTTATATAGTTGGTGGTGATGCATTCTCAAATCATTGTAATCATCTCAATCAACTGTCCTTACATTTTCATCTTGTTCTTGAGAATGATGCTCATCGTCCACTCACACTCTATAAGAAAAGCTGGTTTCAACTTCACCAACCTCCATTTCATATTGAATAAAGTGCAGAATTTGTTTCTTTTTCTTGTGAAGCTTTTTAGAAGGATTTCACTGTTTATTCTTGCAACAGAGGCACTATCATTTTTACTGCTCGCCCAAATAACTATCTACTACTCAATTCATTATTTCATTTATTTACAGTGTGCTTATCCTTGTCCGTCTTTCTTCTCAAGCATCGTCTTCTTCTTCTTCTTCATGCTCATCGAAAAGAAAATGATTATGATGAATTGTACGACGGTTATGTTGCCGAGTAGGTAATCTATACCCTCCCATCCTATAACCATTTTTACTGCCTACAGCGCAACAAATCATAACGCATCGCAATTCACAATATTATCATTATTTTAAAGTTTGTTCTCACATCAATAATAAATTATATTGTGTGTATACCTATATAGGCATCGCATCATCATAAATGTTTAATATGGCATTATCATTTTTATTTTTTGCTCTGCTCTGCTTACTCCTTTTCTTACTGACTTACAAAACTGATAACGATAAAAAGTTATGATGTACAGTATTAATAATAAATTGCCTCTTCTACAGCAATCCCATCTCATCTCATACACAGGTGAACCAGGTAAAAAAACACATCAGTAGTAGGGCTGTCACCAATCCGGCTCTTTTGCAAACATAAAAGTATTAAATATGCATGGAAAACAAGCAATATTGAGACTTTTTCTATAAATATTTACAAACAATATACAAAATAGTTTTAAAAAGCATGATTTGCAAAATAAGACATTTGTAAAATTTCCAAGTAATAAATAACATTATATCTATTTGTCAAACCAGGGAGTGATACCGACCGACATAATTAGTTGATTATACATCTATCTGTACTCTGTACCGAAAGATTCATAAGGATTTTTTTCTGTCTTCTACATAATACTTTAAGACATTAACAATGTAACGTTGAAACCGGTGACCAGTACAGCCCTATTTTGCGCTCTTAGGAAAAAAAAGCATGCAAGTTACAACGCTCTCATACCTGTGTAGTAGTTTTCTATTTGACTAGTCCATTTTTTCATGATGAGTATGATGACGATGATGAGTGTGTGCGGTTTTTTAGTTTTATTGTTTTTCAGTCAACTAGTGTGTACGTAGCTGCGCGTTACAGACATCTGCCAAAATAGTGGAGCATTCTTCTTTGTCAGTTAGACCAGTAGTACAGCTTTATATACCTACCTACACCTTGTTGCGTTTCTTCTGCTGTTGAAGCCAAAATGTTTCTGCCACGCATTCCTACTTTATTAAACGATAGCTTATTTACTAAACCACTACACTTGACTATGCAATGATGAGATCAACCGTTTGTTTGACCTTTTTATGAGTTTGCTCACTAGATTATACTTCAGATGAATAGGAGCTAAAAACGAAAATCTTGTGTGTGCATTGAATATTATTGACTGATGCTGAGTTTTTGTGATTATTGTGATCCCTGTGTGAGGTGCGCTTATATAGCAATTGCAGATTGGACTGGCATCATTGCATGGTCTTTGGTTCATGACTTTTTCGCATGTGGCAAGAAACGAGAGATGACACGAGATTGAGAATTTCGAGATGATGGGTTGAATTGAAGAGTATCGACAAAAAAATAAATCTGATTACTTTTTGTAGTAATCTCTCATCATCAGTGAACAAAGTTTAGTGATTCAAGTTTTGATACATGAGTTTGTTTTGGAAAAATTTATGAAACGAAAGATTTGCATACAATGTGCAATTAAAAAGGATGCGTAATTACACAAAAATATCCGTGTGCTTCTAATGAAGCAATTCTCTACAAAAAAACTTATGTTGGAAACCTTTCCTGATTAAAAATTGAACCAATTTTCTTTTTTGCTACCTTCGTCTTGTGTGTTCTCTACCGAAGGTTATGCAATGACACTTCAGCATAAATAACTACCAATCGTTAACCGGTATTAGGTGTGGTGGCATTCACTACACGTGAAGTATTTTCTCTCAAGTGTTAGTTTTAGTGTATGTGTTCAGCTTTCTAAGTGAGCATTAAATATTTTTCCTACTAATAAATAATATTTTAACGAGGCAATGACAATGTAAAGCACATTTTCTACCGTCCTACTCTGTCTGGCATTTTAAGTTGAAAAAGGTGAAAATGAAACTATAGGTATTCAATTGCCATCATCCTCTTCCTCCCATTTTAACATGACGATGATGAGCCATAATAACTTTTGTATCCTCTCTTTAAAAAAACAAGTGAACTTTCTTTGTTTTTCTGTCTAAATACCTATACATTATGACAATTAAGCATGTCCATTAAGAAGCAATTATCACTTCATAAAGAACTATATTTATTACAGACTTGAATACTTGCGACGTTCAGAAACTATGATGATTTTTTGAAGTATGAATACCAAATTCGCTGCATGTTATAATCCAAATAGAAAAATTTGAAAGATAAACCTTTACAAACATTTGAATAGCACGTTGCAATATGCGTGCTTCCACACTGTACAAATCTTCATGAGATAATCGTGCCTTTTACACTACTTTGTTCCGTTGTCCTCCACACAGGAAAAAAATATATTCACTCCTTCCACTCACGCTCCTGTCGCTGCCCAGTATTGTTCCTCTCTGCTGACCATTTTGAATCTGTCTCTTTTGCGATGAACGCTTGAAAAAGCCAATAATATGCAGAGTGTCCAACTTTCATGCGGATTTTTGCATGATTCCTTGGGAGATAATAGAATTAATAAAATATATTATAATATCCTTTACTCATCCCATAAATCATCACGACATCACCTCATGGACAGTGCAGATATCACATATTCTTAATAATTTTCCTCGTTTTTCTCATGACTGCCCATTGTTTATCCCCAGTGAAGACCGTGTAATCATCACCAAATTGCAATTGGTAAAGTGCTTGCGTTACTATAATGTGCAGTTTAAATATCACTTTATCAGCAGAACAGAAATGAGAACAAACAAAACATTTTGCTGATAAGTGCCATTTTCTTCCTCACACTTCAGTCAAATAAGCGGTTTTTTATGTGCGTAACCAAGTGAACTGTTAATTATAATTTGAATGTGTGTTTTTCATCTCTGCAAGTACTGTGCTGACTAACAATTTTATTATGAATATTCTCGATAGAAATAAAATCGTCATAAAAATGCATCTCTCTAGGATTTCTCTTCAGAATGAATGTGCTCCGTTCACCATAATCATATCATCGTAATCATCAGAACTTCAGTTCAAATTTTTTGGGTTGATGAGTAAGATTCAAAGTACAAATGGCTAAACACCTACAAAATTATCAGTATCAGGCATCCTCATTTGTATTCGACACTCATCACCAGTTATCTTCTATCATTATCTGCAGAATGACAGAGAGTACCGGTATTAATAACAGCTCATCACAATTACACGCAACATTATAATATCATTAAACAAGTTTTATTCTTGAAAATATACACTCTCAACAAAAAATTGTAATGAAAGTGAGAAAAATGTGCCCCTGCTGAATATTTAGTCATCACTGATATCATCACCAATAAAATCACCTTTGTCACTTATTATTCACAGTGGTCAATTGCAAGCACACATTATAGGAAACCTGGTGTGTGATGATGAGTGACCAATCTTTGCAAACGCAAGCTGCTATTGAAATTACTAAGTAACAAATTCGCTTTGCAGAGGATTCATCAGACAAACAGGATCAACAGCAATTTATGATAGCCATGATGTTCAACAGGAGAACAGACAGATGACAAAGACGCCCAATTGACCAATCTGTGTACTATGATATATGAGTACATGCAACAAAGTAATTTTGAGAGTGATTGTTTATAATTCTTCTGTGAAATGCAAATAATATCAGAGAGGAAATAGGAACAACGGTGATAATTCCCAGTTTTGTGAATATATTGTGTTTGCTCAGCCAAAACATATTAAAAAAGTGAAAGCTTTATCTGAATCATGATGATATCATCAACACATTCTCGCCGCTTATCTGTGTGCTTCAGCTTATCATAAAGTGTGAAATGATATATGACATGAAACGGTGCATTTAGCTGGATGTTCATTTCAACTTGGAACTGGAGCAGCATAAAACAAGACCAAAGGTTGGAGCTGCGCCATTTTGGATATTTTGATCCAAAATAAAATTTACATCAGGAGAATAGCGTAAAAGAGGATCATCATGAAGAATTTTAGAAATTTGAGAGTTTTGGTGAGTTTGGTGTGTATAGTGTCCATCGTGACGGGACAGAATGTAAGCAGTTCCCCATCCCCTCAAACCCCTGTGGAGCCTGCAGAAGGCACCAATTTTTGTAGCCAACAGGAAGGATGTGAATGCCAAGTTAATCCTACTCCTTTGCCCACTCTCATCTACTGTCAAGGAATGAGTCTCAGTCTGATGTACGAGCAAACCGACTTCCTGGCAACTTTTGATGCTCTAAATATTACATCGAATACCACGCTGGACATGAGATTTGACGAGAATTTGATCGAGTACATTCCCAGATTCCCACCAATGCCAATCGTCTTTTTGATCCTGAGTCACAATCGGATCAGGGCCATCGAGCCTAAAGCCTTTGCAGAATTGAAACAACTCGATATGTTAGACTTGAGCTACAACAATTTAACAAGTAAAGCGTTAAATGAGCGCGTTTTCTTGGGAAATTTTAATGACAGTATGGGCTACTTTGCGTTACCACTGAAGCATTTAAACTTGAGTCATAATCGGATTCATTCCCTGGACAAAAATGCTTTCGACCATTTGACACAACTTAAGACACTCGACTTGAGTCACAACCCTCTAAAAATTTTGGGTGGAAGTACAAGCATGGCAATAGCTACTCTGCGGAATTTGGAGCATTTGAGCCTGGCGCATACTGGTGTGAAGGAGATGCATGAAGGTATGCTTCATGACTTGGAACACTTGGCAGCTCTTGATCTCTCTGGAAATCAGTTTGTCAAGGTGCCCCATGAACTGCGAGCAACGCATGCTCTGGAAGTACTCGTTTTGGATGGAAATAAGTTTGAGACTTTGGACGCGGAGAGTTTTGTGGGACTTGAGAACTTGCAGGATCTCAGTTTAAGGAACAATGAGAAACTAAAGAGCGTCGAAACGGGAACATTTACACCTCTAAAAAATATGATCAAGTTGGATCTCAGCTTTTGCAAGAGACTGGAGGCGCTGAGTGATGGTGCATTTACGCATATTGTTGGGAAGGAAAATACGACAGATTGGAAGCTCAAGGACGTATGTAAAATCTAAATTATGGTGAACTCCCATAGAGATACACATTATTGGTCAATGATGGTTACACCCGAATTATTTTCCGTACAGATTCGTCTCAATGACAACGGTCTCTCCCAAATGGATGAAGCCCTTTGCCCTTGGGAAGAAGTCGACTACATTGACATCCAAAACAATCCATTCCGCTGTGACTGCAATCTCGAATGGATGCTGAGTGTTCTGATGCCAAGGATTGAGAGAATAACACCCATGCTTACTGAGAGCATCAAGTATGCCGTCAATTATTCATGCATACATTTTTATTTATGAAAAATAAATAATTTCACATTTTTAAACATAACAATTTTTTGTAGTTGTGCTCAACCAAAAGCCATGAGAGGAAAGTCAATTACCGACCTGATGCGTGAGACAGAGCTATTCTCTAGATGCAGAGATAGTAAAGACGAATTATTTCCTGATGAAATTTCACTTATTCAGTCAGGCTCTTATAGAGCCGCTGGAATCACTATTATGGTTATTGGGTAAGTCCTGCAATTAAAGCGATCATTAATATTTTATCCATTCATATTTCACCTAAGTGTCCATTTTCTCGCAGACTGGTCCTCTGCATCTTTGGAGTATCCATGGTGGTTTTTATTGTCATCAAGCGACGTGCCATAGCCAAAGCCCTGGTGGCTCATCAAGAAATCCGGTATGAGCGAGCAGAGTCGGATGATGATGGAATCGGAGGAATCAATTCATCCGGCTCAGGAAAGAATAGGAGAAATGGTTACTAAAATATGCATCCAGTAGTCATTTAATAAATAGTATATTCAGTTGATGATATACTTTTTTACAAAATAAACCCAGTCATTAGTGAGCAACGAAGATTTTCCATGTATTATTACTATACACAATAATAATTCAATAGTTACTAATAATTATTATAAAACATGTTACAAAGTGGTACTAGTGTGATATGATGGTGAGGATGTTTGAAGATCATATTATTAGTGCTAAGGATCTTTTGTGATAAAAATATTAGCTTTTACTCTGTTCATTATATGCAGTTATGCATATTAGGTATGCATGTACATTTTTGATACTCTCAAAATGAGCCCTTGTTATCCGTCTAAGAATTAAAATTTCATCCCGAGTGGTCTAATTTTATTTGCTGCATTTGATGTATTGTTTTTACCTGGTGAAGTGACAATATGAAATGCAGATATTTATCTTGCCTTTTTGTTACTATGCAGTTGAGCAGATGCGCCAAAGAAAAACCATAAAAGCGATTGCAAAATATATGTACAGCTAATCTAAGTTTTGACTTTACCGTAATGTATTAATGCAATTAAATCTGTAGATAGTGATTGAATAGTAATAAGATGTAAACCACCTAAGAATAAAGTATTAATAATTGTTAACAGAACGATGCTTGTGTATTTTTATAAGCCTAAAAAGCAACCATATTATCTCAAGTTTAAGTCATTTCATTTTTCGAATATTGAACCGACTCTAGAAAGACAATCAACATATGCAGTAAGTAATAATCGTAATTAACTCCCATTGACATCTCAAACAGGATGGTAAATAATATCTTCATTCCATTTTCTCCACGGTTGAGTTCCGAACATTCAGAACTCTTTTTAGAACTTTTATTGGGACATCTTTCTAGTGCATTCACCAGAAGGGTTACACACTGCAGATTCGGGAAATACACATGACTTGTAGACTCAAGTACTACAGTGAAATTGATAAAAAGTAAAATTGCGAACACGCATGCTTGCTATCAAATAAACTTCAGCTTCATATTCATTTTATGTTCTACACCCGGAGCGGACCAAATAAAGTTAAGTTAATGAATGACAAAATGAATGTTATCTCCGAGAGTCTCTTTCCCTCGAGACAAACAATGAATAATATTTGTCACAGACAATCTTTAGTCAATCTAGAAGAGATATGAGATATTTAGATAACACAAGCTATTCCGTAGTTACTACAAGCTATTGTGCAAATTTCCAATCATGTATGCAAGCAAGTACCGAAATTACAATTTAAGGACATTTATAATTTTAAATTTTCTGATAACATAAATATCATAATGTACTTATGAAAGGGACGTTAGACAATTAATACCCGTGATTTAATTTTGTCACTTAAAAACTAAAACCCGACTTTCGAGTGGGTAAACCTGTTTGTGATATCAGCAAATTTACCTATCACGTGAATTTTATTGAAGCAGACAGACGTAAAATGTTAGTGTCTTACTAAATGATGAAAACTCTACGGATAGGAAGTAAGAGCGGAAGAGGAAGTAGTAATCATTCGTTGGAATTGTATGTCTGTTGTGTGGTGTTAATATTACCTATAAAAATTGAAGAAAACTGAAATCGGATCAAAAAAGCATTTATAGCTAACGCATAAAAATGATTCCTTCGGTAAGAAAATTGGCAGGGCTAATGACCTGGACGCTTGTGTTGGGAGTGGGTGCATCATCAGCATGTAATTAATGTTCTCTCAATTTATTCCAGTTATCTTAACTGCATATCATGTTGATGTCTGTAACTCTATTTTTCTGATCCAAGTGAAATGTTATGGCTGCGAGATGGAGGAATGTGAAGATCCAGCAAACGGGGAAGTGTTGGACTGTCCCAAAGAAAGTTCTGTATGCGTTAAGTATGTCGACGTTACCGGTCGAGCTTTGAACAAAGGCCCAGGCTACATATTTCGAAAGCTGTGCGGGGCGGGGTTTCAAGGTGGTCTACCAAGTTGCAAACAAGCCACCAATAATATCGACATTTGCACCTGCAGTAAGGATTTTTGCAATGGGAATCCCGTTCCAAAAACAAGAAAGCCAAAAACTAAAACAAAGAAACCAGCAACGGTTACTACTGTAAAACCAAATGGCAACAGTACTGACACTGACAACACAACAACGACAACGGAGAGAATACCATTTGAATTTGTTATACCAAAGAAAATAAAAATTGAACATTGAACGTAACCTAATAAATAGCATGTACAATAAAAGTACAGTATATTTAAATAATTCGATAACTCGTACATACACTTTGCTGTATGTACAAGTGCATAATTATAAAAATATGAATGAATGATGAGTAATAAAATCACTAAATCAAACAATGTGAAAAATACAATTGATAATGAAGTTTTTATGGATTCCTCGAATATGAATCGTAGTTGTAGTTGTGGTCTTACGTAATTTCTTGACAGTTGAGCCGTGCCCATTAGCAGACATTTTTGCACTAATAACATCAAATATCCACAACTCTTATTCAGCAAAAAATTAAATATGGCGGAAGTAGAAACTATGGACTCGAGCTACTGCCCCAAGGTTCTTGGTGTTTTTGGCTTGCTAACGGATTTGGTAATCTTCTTTTTAAATCCAATATTTTAAACACTGGCATATGTACATACATTTATCAAGTTTACTCAATTGTGTGTCATTTATTTAAAGTGGTATCCATGGGTGTTTGGATTCTACATGGTAATTAAAACAAACATGATTTTCGTAGTGCAAAAGTCATGAGTCATAACTAATCATACTAATTTAATGTGTACGTCTGACTATTTTTCATGTGTAAAATGTATATTGCAACAGCCTTATGACGACAGTGCAGGTGCTGGGAAGATTTGCTCGATAGTTTTTGTGGTGATATGGACAGTTTCTGCAGCGAGTAGTCTGGTATACATGTGTGTAAGTTTACAACATTTAGCTGTTAATTTTCATTAATGGGTCAATACTTAACTAGAACGCGTGATAAAATTTTTGTATGTTGAAACCATAAAAGTTTCAAAAAAGTAGCTCAGTCATTCATGGCAAGAGATGGGCTTTGTTATGAAATCAGAAATTTATGGACAAATGATATTTTTCTGTTGTAGTTGCCAGATGTTAAGTCACAGTTAAGCATTACTATATGCTATTTTACAATAGCACTGGCCGGATCTGCCATGAATATTACTGGAATATATCTTTCACAGAATAAGTTAGACCCTAGTCACTTCACGACTCAACTATCCATCATCCTGACTTTTAGACTTTTGCATCTCGTTTTTGTCGGGACATACTTAAGGCAGCTTAGACAGATTTCCAACCAACGCGATGCCTTAAGGATCATCAGGCTTGTGAACAGCTATATGGAAACTTAATAATTTCTATAAAAAACCAGTTCTCTCTCTTGTTTAGATGCTCCTCTTCTCGACAACAGCAAGCAAAGCAAATCTAAATCAATAACGCCATTTCTGCTATGTATAACATGCAATCACACTCTGCCACTACTTTTATTAAGCCCGATTTTTGAAGAAGATTTAAAAACTAGGAAGTGAGAAAAGAGCAGTTACTACATCAAAATTCTAAAATATTAGTTATTCCGATTCCGATATACTTATAAATGTATTGATACAATTGGATGTTTTTTGTGCTCTTATTTTACTAACCATGAATTATGTATAAGTTGTGTATTTAATTAAACTGCAATGTCTTGATGTTGAATTAAACTGCAATGTCTTGATGTTGAATTAAACTGCAAACTGCATGGCAGTGAAATAAAATGTAAATATAAACTTAATAGTTTGATGTTTTCTGTAATTACATATTACTACATTATTGTAAGGTGTAAATTTATAATGATAGGTTTTAACACATACACGTTAAAAGTACATCGTACATACATATCTGTAATATGATATCAGATAACCCAACCGCACATGCCAGTTATAAATTCCCAAGAAAGACAGAAGCGAAAGTAGTAGTTTAGCTACTTTACTTTCTCAAATTACCACCTACACACCTTCATCACACTGGATTCGAATTTGTAAAGTTGTTGTAGGTGGCTGGAAAGTAATTCTCTGGAAAAACCGGAAATGAAAATAAGAAGATGTTAAGTATTGACATGAGTACACTGTCCTTCTTACCAGTACGTTGATTTAGATCGCTATTATTAATGGTGGTGGTATCAACCGGACATTTCTCTTTCAATTATTTAGTCTGTAATTACAGCAATTCTTACAAATATAATTACTGTTAACTTGCTATGCTAGAAAATGGGATTTAAAAGAAAAATTTACAATGAAAAACGAAAGTACAACAATTTACAGCAGACTATATACATTGACCCATAGACTAGCATGTTCTTCGAATAGTTTCTGACACAGCTTGGGGATATGTTCAAAATAATCCTATACGTAATTTTTTGCTTTACGACTTAAATTGCAATCATATAAATACCCACTTTAAATAAATGTCTTGAGTCTAGGCTATATAATTGCCAATGCGCCAAGCTCTTATGTGTGGAAATACCGGTTTCCGTGTCCTATCCAATAAAATGGGATTCTTTTTATAATATACAATATACCTGAGTTAAGATGACAATAATAAAAAGCAGTCCAGAACGTTTGAAAATTACTCGCAGTAAAGTCTCCGCTTCGGTTACACTGGCAGAGTAAAACAAAAGTCAAGAGAGTTGTTGACGTTGTTGTACTGTCAAGCTACGAGTAAGATAATGAACATTGAAATTTTTAAAAATATTACTGAAAATTTTATTTTCTTCAGTAGTACATTGATCATGATTTCTTCATCTGTAGTAACAGTAACAATATTTCTTTTTTCACCAATATTACATTTTCTCCCGGCAAAAGGGAATGTATTAACATCATCCCTCTCGGCTAACACTACGGGCAAAAGTAAGTCTAGTCATGAATCCCATCAGTTTCAGATACATTTTCTGCATGAAAATTTAACGACTTCAGTTTTTGATACTGAAGAGTGGCAAAGAGCTAACTGCATTTTGTCTCTTGTGAAAAAGAAGAGATATCAAAAAGCCACCTTGGAAATCGCAAATTTAAAGGAAAGCGTTCCGTGAAGTTGTAAGAAACATGTTGACTGACCCGGAGGAAACAAAACCAACAAAGAAACTAACACAATTTCTTACTTCGAGAGCGGCTAATAGTGGTAGAAAAAATAAATTTTGTCTACTTACCCAAGAAACCGTGTCCACTATAATGGAAATATTCAGTGCAAAAAATATCATTGACCTGGAACGAATCTCATCGGAAGTCTTAATTTTAGTGGAAAAGTTCCAGGCTAAATGCACTCTAGAAAACAATGGAGTCTACTATAAGCAATTAAAACAATTAATACTTCAAAAATGGGCCCTGGAAATCTCGAAATTTAACTACGGTGACATCGAGAAATTCTGTAGGAAACCTGGAGCAAAGCCAATATTTAGGAGGCATGTAGCAAATTTAGTTCGAATTACGTATGGTGGTGATATTACAAAGTTTGATGTGACAGCAGCATTTTTAAACGGTGTGACTCGAGATGTCCACTCCACAATATTGGGTTGGTCCGCGCTTCTCATTGAACTCAAGAAAGGAAATGAAAATGGATACAAAGAAGAAACTTTGATGTTGGCTAATTTTGTATGGAATTTTGCGCATGCCAACAAAGTGAAGATTTTTAGAAATAAAAAATTAAACTACATGTTTAATGAGCTGCTTGAGAACATTCCTGAAAAGCTACGAAAAATAGTTTGGAGTGGACGGTGCACGATTCAGAATCATCAATCAAAAATGTATTTACATGCATCAAAAAATAGGACTAATAAATTGTTTCTGGAGAGAACGGTTGGCTCAGGTAGTGGAGGTGCTTTGAGTAAAAACGAGGGTTGGTGGTACATGGAAAGACCCATGGGAACTGTGTCTTCCATTTTCAACATCAAAACCATGGAGCTCAAAAGAAGTAGACCATTTTTGTGTGCGAACTATACAAAGAGAAATGATGACGGAACTACCTCTTTATTCGGCAAGGACGGAAGTATTGTCTTGGAAACTTGTTACAGAACAGGGGTCAGGAATAACGTAATGGTGGATTGGGTTCTGAAGCCGGTTACATTGATCGGGAACAATAATGATTTTATTGAGCTTTTTCATATCTTCACGAGGAATAAGGAACTCTCGCGGAGTTTTTATCTTTATGAGGTAACAAGTGAAGAAAACCATGACGACAAGCACAAAGAGCCATCAATATTTAGGAAAGATGAGGATTGGCAACTTTTAGCTGGGAGTGGTGCTTATCAGCAAAATGGGAGCTATTGGAATATAAATTGCTTGTAGCCATGCAGACAAAGAAAATCGTTTTTACATAGTAGCAATAAATAATAAATATTACCTGTGTGCTTCAATATTTAATATTACTTCTGTATCTGTCATTAAATACGTGATATTACTCAAATTACTCTCCTACATCCACAACGTTGACTCCTGATTGGCCAATATCCCTATTCTTTTGCATAAGCCATCAATACATATAAATGTTTAGAGTTGTTAAACATTAAGTTAAATAAAAAAATACAATGAATCATCAACAAAGCTGGCAAATATTCCATGTCACTTACAACTGAATTCGTACAATTTTTCCGATTTGCTATTTATTATTCATTCTATTACGGACCATCCCCACTATTGCTATTCATGCATGTCTCCAGAACATAATTCTCGGCGAAAATTCGAGACCTACGTTAACAAAAGTGAACAGGTATCCCATTTAACTTTTATCAGTGCGTACCATTCATGTCATAATATTTGGATTCTTACGCTTTACATATCAAGGTCATCAAGTTTTACTACATCTTCCTAATAGTCTCACTGCTTTGCATTGGCCAGCTCCTTACAACGGAAGTAATGCACTGACAATGAGCCTTCCATCGTTTGATCGTTTCTTCTCGCCGTTAGGTTATAAGTAGGAAGTAAATTAAATGCACAGTACGATATATAACTGAATGATTGTTCTATGTGCATAGCATTGTTCATCTCTATTCCAAAAACATGCAAGCTTTCTTGTGCAAGATTTTTCATTCGTCCAAACATATTAGCACTTGGTCCCGACTATTTTGTATATCATACCATGTCACAATGCTGCCAAACAAATTTTATAGCTACTTGGTTGATTCATCCATTTATTTAAAAAATGTCCTTATTGTCAGTCCTAAGTTATTAGCAAGGAGATTCTTTGTGGTAGAGCAACAATCATACACTGCTACATATTATTTACCGCAGCGATTATGGTTCCCATATTACTCTATTTAATTAGTACAGTGTGTGAAGGTATGCATATCCTATGAAGAAGATCACCAATCTTCCATCAATAACGGCAGCTTTGTTAACTTTGCGTGATGTGTATACACACATTGTAACGTAAGAACAATTAAAACAGTCCATGAAACCCGTGTTTCCCTTGGGAGCTTTTGATTCACTCATTGTAAACTAATTTTAGTCGCGATAAAGCACGTAGCGTGTTTAATGGCAATTATTTTTAAGCTGCTTTTAAAACTCTGTATCATGAAACAAAGTGAATACCACTAATAGGTAATTGAATTGAAGTCATCGTATATCATATTTACTGACACATTGCATTAACACAACAGAGCAAATCAACTATAAATATTTTGGCCACTTTTATCTCTTCAAATCATTCCAAGTTTTGCTCTTGAGGTGTTGCGATAATGACCTACGTACTCAACCATAGCTTCATCGTGTTTTAACAAGACTAATCATCATGGATCCAGTTCTCGGCTTGTTCTTCGTCCCATTTTACCACAAAATTTCCAATTTTTTCACAAATCAGAAGACCGGTTCAAAGTGCTTCGATGCCAAGAAAATGCCAATCAGCATGTCAGTTTTGGATACCACCAACAACAATGCCCCCACCAAGGATAACATAGCTAATGAGTTAATCACCCAGGGAAAAACCGGAATCTACCTCTTCTTCACGTTACTCATCATTGTCATCTTTATTCCTCTCTGTGCAGTGGTCAGTTATGCCATG
>JAQIXX010001278.1:0-36056 GCA_034700605.1 Willowsia nigromaculata
TGGTGAGGTATTAATTGTAAACGCACTAAAGGGTAGGTGCATGCCGGTTGTTTCAAGTTGTATATAAATTACTTCTTTCAGAGCTTTAGAGATAAAGGGTGAAATATTAATTGTAATATTCTGCATTTCAGGTGATTCGAGACCTGCTCTTAATGAGTACTGGTGTTCCCTAACATTCATCATGTCCATGTATGAACTTCGTCAATACGCCTCAGCCGGCGGAAGGAATTGATCTAATCAATTTTCTACGTCAAAGTGGTAATTTCAACTTGGTGCTCCATCAGTTATCAGTTAATTAAATGAATGCTTATTTGATTCACCATTTCTATTGTCATCTATACTACTAATGTTAATGATTAAAATTCGAATTTCTAACTTATAGTTTTTCTAATGAGTCTATAGTGTAAAAGCCGAGTGAATCTCAGATAGCCCCTTCTGATTTTTTCTCGTGGTTTTAAATGTTCAATTTATTTCATTTTTCGAGTCATACTTGTTTTACAGAATACAGTACAAATTGAGGACTTTAGTTTTGACTGAGATAAATTTGCTGCCTCTGCCTGCATTGTTTGTTCCTTATAAAAGTTTTTATCATTCATCGTCCTCAGGCTCATCTTCGTCGTCCAGATCCTCTTCCACGTCTTCCTCCTCCACATCACTGTTATCGTTCCTTTCTTCCTCCTCTTCAGAATCTTCATTATCTGAATGGTCTTTGTCAATTCCGTCATTAAGTGGAATCGGGTAAGCTGGGTACAATTCGTCTTCTCTTACCCGATCGCGGCAAACCGGACACGTTCCTTTCAGGGGCCTTGGATCATCTCTGTGACGGTGTCTATCTCTAATTTAGAAAGATAAGAAGAGAAGCATATCATATTGCATGCCATCATGGATGACTGACTGAACGCAAAGCTTATCATGTAATCGTGAGTGCATACCTTCTATCACCGTGACGTTGACGCCGCCGTTGTTCTCGTTTTTCTGTTTCTTGCGTCAACCATTTCGCCAGGCAGGCATTGTGAAAGAAGTGTCCACACGGCAGGCATACTATGTTGGGCTCAACTGGACCAGCAGGACCCTCTGTTTTTAATTTCTTTGCTGGCGGCTCAGCAGAGGAGTCAGTTGCCGGATCCTTCATCAGGTCACCTATGCATATTGGACACTCCATTGTTCAATTAAATTATGAATTTTCTTGAAAAATTAAAGAATTTTGGAGAGATAGGGAGAGTTGCATTCACTCTTTTGGGTGTTACAAAATCAGGTACTTGAAGATTAAAAAATATTTCATCCAGTTGACGTGCATCCAATTACATGCTCGTGCATTTGGTTTTGGTTCTGCGCTCTGTGATTTCATTGCGAACTTTCATCCGTTTTCCACGACAACTCCGACTGTCAACAACTTGTGGAGGTAGCGTAATTCAAAAAGACGAAGAACGGGAAAAAAACTGTGATGAAAGCTTAAAATACCTAATGCCTGGATTTGGTGGATGAGATACATAATCTAAATTTGAGGGTATAACGAACTATTTGCAATTATAAAATTGCAGATTTTCAAAAACGGTGTCTAGTACCGTAGCACATGTGGAAGTGCAAGTTACATAATGACACGCTAATGATATGTCAAAACACGAAAAAAATCAATCATTAACAGTTTTCATCTGTATTCTTGCCAAAAATCTTAAAATTTTATATCCTCTGTTACATGAGCAGGAAATCACGTAATATCATCATTAGTCACGATGAAAGAAACATAACCAGCAATAAAAACCTCTTGGTGGAGGACAGGAAACGTGTCTAATTTCCCTTTTTTTTAATCGTTCGCCAAACTTGACTTATGTTTAGACAATAAAAATAATGCCCCAAAATGAGTTGTTAAATTGACATAATTATGAAACCTTCTCTCTAGTAAATGCTCATAGTCAACTTAGCGCAATAACGCGCACCCATCATCATATTTTTTTGGTCTCGAACACGCACCATTATTATTAGCAGTGATGATGAACTGATGAACATTTCACTTTTCGACATCTCTCTCAAAAAAAGTCGTGTGTCATCATCAAAATCTTTAAAAATGATTATGTATCATTTTTTTCCTTATCTTCATCCGCATTATGCACCTATATCTCATCATCAAGCAAGCCAATAATGAAGTTTTTACCAATCAAATCTAATTTTTCAAGTCTTCCTTGTAAAATGGCCAATGAACTGATGATGAAATCTTGTCTCTTCTGAGGATAAACTTCTGGCCTTTAAGCCATTAGCAAGCTCATTGTTATGGCTTAGCCTAGCCCTTAAAAAAAGTAGAGAGATGTGACCAATCTTGAAAAATTCTTGTTGGTACACCGTTACTCTATCTTATCATTATTTGTTATGTAGTTTTCGAACTGGTGGTTTGGTTTGGTTTGTAGTGTAATAATAGCTTTGTCTCGATCAAACACTTTTATCTCTTCTCTTGGTCAAAAAATCTGTCTCAACTTTTCTTTCGTCTTGTTTGTTTGAAAGGGATTCAGATCACTTTATTTTTATTGCTTTTTTACCATCTCACTTGTCTTATCAAAAATGTAATGGATTTATTGATTTTTTTTTGGTTCTGGTTACTAAATCCAAATAATGTGGGTAGGTGTAATGTAACTCTCGTTAAATGTTAACCATCCATTCAATTCACAACTTTCATAAATCACCCATTATGTTGGCTTTGGACTAATTATTTTACACGATGGTTGTGTCAACTTGCAGAAGTCAACGTGGTCATTAGTTTATTGGTTGAGTTTTTATATAGGGGCAGCATGAAAAACATGAGAGGAGACACTTGAAGAAAGTCAAGTCAAACCCTTTCATAAAAATTTATAATCTTAATTGCGTGGGCAGCGGGGGTTTGAACGGTGAGCATAGTAGAGTTTGAAATAATTTAAAATGTCACTTTTGACTGTTTTCCGTTTGAATTGCAGTTTATGATTTTTTGTCTCTGGTTCGAGAAGGACAATAAAGTTCGAGTGAGCTGTGAGCTGCGCACTTTTGCTAATTGTTACTTTTCGGCATGTAGATATGGACAGGTCGTAAACAAACTGGTGTCCTTTTTCTGAATGTACAATTTTTAAAACATGCAAATAATATTTTGCTATACAGACAACGGCTGCCAGAAGAAGAAATGAACGAGTGAAAGGAAAAGTTAAAATTCTTGTTCCTTGTTTGAAAATTTATGTATGCAAATTTTGACGGAGGGGCAAAAACGCAATAAATAGCGATATGATGTGTAGTGCAGCTCGAATGAATTTCATTTTTTTCCATTTTAAAACTTACCTGAGTAAAGTCGAGCGACTGACGATGAGCGAGTTTTCTTGCTGATGCAGAGAGGCAGACCAATTAATCGTGATATTTGATCTTTGATTGAGCTTGTGTGCTTATTTATTTATTTGTGATTATTTATTTGCATGTTTTATGTTTGCACTGGCAGGCGGTAGTGATCATGATGATGGCTGATGTCTGCTCTGTCATTAAAACGAGATATAAAAGGGTTGCCAAAATTTGAATAAAACATTGCACTATGCACACCTCATGCTTATCTCGCAATACCTGGTTTGACTTTGCTTAACAGGTGCATAGACGCCTATATATATGCTTACAAAAATTTAATGCAAACTGGCATTCAAGCTGTATTTCAAAGAAAGTGAATCTGAAAGGGTGAAAATTTTCTTGGCTGATTACACAAATGATTATGTCCTCTGTAGAGAGTAAGAATTTATTTTGAACCTTTTAATCGATTTTTTTTTTTCAATTTAAAACCATAAAACAACTCAAGAGCAAGTGCTGAAGATAAGTGGAGGATTTTTGATTAGTTCATTTTCAAGTTGTAAATTGAAAAAGTAGGTATTTATCTATTAAATCTGGTGTTCCATTTGTAGCTGATTTATAACCATGCTTAAATGTAAGGATTGTAATAAGTCATAACCGATGAAAATTGCTCAATAATTGATTTTAAATCGCAAGTCGCAAATCTTTCAAAATCCTCCTTCTCTGTCGGCACCTATTTTCACCGAATCTCTGTGTAATGCATGTCTTTCGACTAATTTGCTTTCTTAATTTGGTGGTCTTAAAAAATAACTTACGAGTGCATATTTTGATTTGAGAAATGGAAAGTGAAAATAAAAAGAGTTCTCATGAGGAAGAACAAAAGACTGCAACTGTTTAAGATCAAATTGACAGTAATAACTGTAAAATAGTCAATTAAATCATACCTTACCTGACATCTGAGTCTTTGTTTGAATCAGTCATGAGAGAGGAGCCTAAAAGCATTTAACTTTTCATCTCAGATGAAAGAAAACAAAAATTTACATAGGGAGCATCCAGATAGCACGTTATGACTAGCTGTTAGGGTAAAATTTTGAAAGACGATCGATGTAACAGGAATGGGTTGAGTTCGAAAGAGATTTAGAGTTACGTCGTATCTGAATGACTCCATATTTAACAAAATGGAGAGGAAATAGTCAATTATTTTTGTACTGCTGACTACTGACCGAGACAAGAGATGCGAAAGGCTCGAAAAATAAGTGATTAGACGACCTTTACCTGAGAGAATGCACGCATAAATATTATTATATGGTTGTCGCATAATATTTATGTATTTACAGTAGTAATACTTGTCTTGAGACCAATCAACTCTTCTCTGAGCACTTGACTTGGACTTGAAAGAAAAACAAGTTTTTTAAAGACGATATTTCACTTTCAATTCGTAACAATAATTCAATTCATATAGAGAGTGAAATGGAATGTAGAACGGGCTCAAACTTTTATTCATGCGAGGAGAGCAGCACAACAAAATATCTCAACTTTTGTGCAGTATTTCGTTTTCGATTTCGATATCATATAATATCTACCCCTCACATTATTATGATGATAGGATATACTCAACAACGAGATGATAAAATGCAGACTAAACTTCCTGTTTTTTTTTTCTTTCGTAAATATATTGCTCAACCCTTTTTTATTCTTTTGTGATGAGCAACCAATTAATTTCCAATATTACCCTTTACTACTTGAGGTAACAAAAATGTCGTAGATTTTGCAGTGCACGTTGTGTGTGCGCAAATCATTTGAGGGGATGAGGTGGAAATTTAGAGGCAGTTTATCAATATTATGATTTGTACGGTCGCTCAGTTTGATGCTTTTTTTCTTTTGTAAAACTTTATTTATTTGGTTACGGGGAAGATGAGGTATTGTCAAAGGTATTTAGACTGTCTCTCACTGTGAGAATGAAATGTATACTTTCCCTTTGAAATAACAAATCTTATTTAAATGACTACTGCTGCTGCGTAATTTTCAATGGGTTGAGTTCATCTTCATATTGGATTTTAGCTTTGGTTATTTTTCAGATCGGTCGGAGTAATGTCCTCAAACTGGTATTTAAACAATGTGAAATATTTTAAGAACTAGCTAACAGCTCATTTTATAGCTGTGAATTCTATGTTATTTTTTGTAAAATGAAAATGAAGTGGGGACAAAGTGGAAACTCAGGCATTCGGACATGGCACATAATTTGGAGATAATTTTGGCGTGAAAGCATAAGCACTTTTTTCATGGGAGAGCTTATCTTAACTTCGAGCCAAACCTTGTGGAATCGTCGATTAGTAATATCTATGATTGATAGTAGATCATTAATCCAAATATTCGATTGCATCTCGCAATTACCTCCATCAAGTCGATCTAGATTATTCAAAGTTCATGATACTAAATTTTACAAACTGAGTGCCGTAAGAATTAGACTAAACTACAATTACGTTTAAAATATTGCACACATATCCTTTAAACCACATAAAAGGATTTATCCAAACTCAAGACTACTGTAGTTATCAGCATCAAATAAGCACTGGTACAATTTAAAACTATTTGTGCTTTACACATACATGTATGGGGATTAAAATAAAATTCTGTACATCACTTTTCAATGTTCTCATTCAGATTTTTTAAATAATTGCTTTTAAAATTACTGGCATTCGTTTTGTAACTTACTTTTACACTTCAAGTTTAAACGGATACTTTCCTTAAGCGCCACTGATAGCATGGCTGATCATTCTGCGGTCCTGCTCTCAAATTGCAAAATAAAATTGTTGAAACAATTAAAAGTATGTATCTGTGATTCTGTGACGCGGCCATTTTTCGCCGGCTATGTTGACGATTGTTTGTGTTACTGCGGAGTTGTGACCTTATCGCAGCCAAATAAAGAAATCATGCTTAATCTTATCAAATATCATGTTGTGAATTTATTACAAACGTTGCATTTCACTCGCCAATTAAAACCAAGCCCTTCCGTCGAAAAATATTCTTCGTTTTGTGCTTTACCATAAAATGAGTCAGACGGAACTTGCGACAATGACAATGGATTTAAATGTTTTATGGACAAGCGAATCAAGTGAATAATTGTGACAGTAGAGACAACAATAAAAACGACATCTTTATTACAACTTGTGTTCAATGCAGCATGAGCAAAAGCCTTTTTATGCCTTCCTTCAACTTATGTCCCAACAAATAAACTCCCCAAACTTTGGATCAAATCCCAGAGAAATTCTTTCTTCACTTATTTGAATGCTGCAGACACACAAATGGGGAAAATAACTGCTTAAATGTTTTACACATGTAATTAAGCGCCTACCTATCCAATTAGAGGTAGACTCAATCATTCTGCCTGATTTTCGATCAATTTATGCAAGAAATGTACTAAAAAAGGGAAAATCGAATTAAGACCAAGAATGAGTCAAAAAGAGTCAGAAGATTACATGAGCACGCGATATTTTCAAAAATGTTCAATTCATTCTGAAAGCATTTTCTCTACATTTTCAAGCATCTTTTTTTGGGCAACTCAATCCTCATAACCAGTTGTTTCGACAAGAGACAAGACAATAATCATATGATAATCATAAATAGCGAATCACCAGACGCACAGGTGCTAATATGCTTTAATATTAAATCGTTTCTAGTTAGATTTAGAAGAAGACAAAAAAGTGGATATTTTAAAAATCAAATGCCTTCTAGCAATACTCTCAACAAAGTATAGAGAGAATAGATATTTAAAAGGTTGCATCTTCAAAGAAAACTTGAAGATATTTTGACCAATAATTTGCCATTATGGTAGAGTGGAGGTGGCGTAGTGACGATCATATTTGGTGGGATCGCATGGCATGTGTGGCTTACCTGTAGCAAGTTCCTTAAACTTGGTTGACATGCGTCTCTTTTGTTTCACGTGTCTGCCATCATCACGCTTACGTGTAATCTGCGTCCCTATAAATTCTGCATTTTTTGTCAAAAAATTGTTAGAAAATATTACATGAAAATTATTTGTATTTTTATGAGTTGGTTAGGTACTTGCTACACCGTAAATGACGGTTTGGTTGGATGATTCATGAAATTTCAGTTTTTTTGCTAGTCAAAACTGTAATGAAAATAACACATCGCCTCTAATTTGCAGTACTAAATGTACCCAAAGACATGAAAAATATCGATTCTATCGGTAATGAATTGGTGTGATATTTTGAAAGATGCATTATTGCATCGGTGCAATGGAATCCACCACAAATTGGTACGCTTGTAAAAAAGAGGCTTTCAAAATATCATTGACCTCTTCGAAATTGATAAATGCCAGAGGTGGGAGTTACGCTATTTGTTTTTCATTATCTAAATGTTTAATAGTACCCAGCAGGTTTTAATGGGTGGAGAGATAAGCCTGGCACACGCGTAAAATAAAATTTTAAATCGAAATTCAACTCTCTGCGATTGATAATTTCATTTGTGAAAAATAATCTTCCATTCGGAATTCAGGACAGGTTCTCCTCTCTGAGTAGTACGGAAATGACGGTGTGGCAAATTAATGTATAAATTTTCATGCTGAATTCATTAAAGTTAACTATATAGTGCTGTAATAATAATGATATGATATAGCTGTGATATATGCGCTCACACACGCGTTGCATTTCATTTCTCCTAGTGAACTCGGCCTTTTTTACCATCAGTTATCTTTCGCTCATCTTCACCATTTCACAGGTGAGAATCTCGATGCGTGTCAATTTTCGGTTCTCTTTTGAATACGAAATGAGCAATATTTTTTATTGCTTGGTGTTCCTCATGAATGATGAATATGATGTTGGGAGGAAATTATGACAGATGTATAGGGCGTCAATGTACATATTTATTGATGAAAACGAGGTTTCAATTATCGAACTTGTGATGAGTACAAAAAAGACATAAAAATTATATTAAGGTTTGCCCACACACTCGGATGATTAATAATACGACATGATGTCTCATAACTGCATCTTCTAGAGATTTGGTTCCATACCGTCTGCCGTCAAAACTTTAAATAGGATTTTCCTAGAAGCCGGATTCAATATCTAGCCGGTGGGCTATCAAGATGATAAATGCCTTTCTTTTCAACTTCTCAGTCAATACTGTCAATTTGACATAAATATGGGATACCCAGCCAAGAGCCATAAAGCCAATAAAAGGCTCAGAGCGCGACCCACACCCTCCTTCCTCATTGAATACGAAAAAAATGGAGACAAGAGAGGAAAATTAATTAGTACAATTGCTCACCAAGTTTGGGTAACAAGAGTATCATCTTGAGAGACATGCCAAATCTATATACGGAACGCTCCCATTAATTTCTCGTGTAAAGAAAATTATTATTGGATTTTCTCAATGGTGCACCCTCTCAGGGTGGGCATTCGTTCAGCGTAAATTTAATAGCCATAAAATTTGTAGCTGATTTCGAATTTGTGCCCCATCCTCACTAGAAAATTAGATGCGCTTTACATCGTAACCCTTTTTTAGCTCAATCTCAGATCGTCAGGCTGAATCATCCTCCTTGCCATTTAAGAAGCAATTACAGCAGTATGTTTCAGCCTGTCTCTTTCCCCCTTTCGCATCTACACACCAGAAAAAGTAATATAATGCAAATGAATAATTTCCTATTAATCACAGAGTGCAAGGGAGATCGAGCGAATCTCTGTCTGAATGAATGGCTTTGAGATGAGAAGAGGAGCGGCTTCTTGTCTTTTCTAGAATTGCATTTGGTTTTAGTGGTGGAGTGCCGTGCTGTCTCCTTCTCCTACAAATAATTACTCGTTTTTCCTTGCAACAAAGAAGAAAAAAAACAAGAGATCCTATATTTTATTCTCTGAGAAGAGCATAGAGAATGTGATGAGTACTTCCTATCTAAAAGTTCACGTCATCTGCAAACCTTACTATTAATTTATCTTCGTGCTCGTGTAGTAGTTTTAGCTTCACAATAATATCATGCATTTAGACAAAAGATGTATGCAATTTGTTTGGTTGGTGAGGAGGAACGTGATTCTAACAGAATTTCATGAATTTTGAGTGGGGAAGAGTGAAAAGATGCCGACTACTGACAACCAGCTAATTGCATTCTATTAAATTAAAATGAAATATAATCATTGCTAAAATACATGGGGCAAACTGCAACTCCCATGCGTTTTCGATTCTCTCTGGGTTTCGTCATCATTCTTGGAAAATTCTGAAAGTCAGAAAAAGTACCTCAACACCGAATGAAAACGGAAGTATGAGTTGCACCCAAAAAAATGAATCACACAAAAATTTATGAGAATTCCGAACAACCATAAAGGCCCATTGAAAAGGGTGCTCAGTGTTCACTGAGGTGAGAAAACTGGTAGTGATCAGTTTTGACTTGACATTGACATGTGGACTAATGTACTAATCACCACAGTGGAGATAAGCATCACCCAAGTGTATACCTTTAACACGAACAGAGATTTTACTCGACACTTGATACTCTGCCAGATTAATTTTTACTTCAGTTTCTTCGACACTCCACATTTGTCTTGTCACTTCGACTCATGTAAAAATATTTTAATGGCCACCTACTGACGGCCCTTGAGACTGCAAAAACTCCAATAAAACTGCCTTTAAGTGCGTCTCTCTGAGAAAATAAAAATTTATGCAGGAATTTATTACGACTCATCATGGAATTTTCATTGAATTTACGCTCACATTGACTCTTTTTCTAATTAAAAGTAAAACAATTTCGTTTTCACGAGAGTTTGCCGAAAATTTCGAAGTGATCATCTTCATCCTCTGAATGACTCTTCCTGCTCGTCTAGTATAGCAGTAGCTATTAGTTGGGTTCACAGTTCATAGAACACAACTCATTTTTTAATGGATTCAGTAAACATTTGCATTAAGAGTGGTAGTAAGTAGCTTCTGGCTTATGGCTCCCCTTGAAAACTCCAATACTCACTCTAAACATTTATTAGAGTTCACTACTAGTTTTGACTAAAAAGAAAAAGTGGTTTGACCTGATTATGATCCACTCCAAGTGACTCTATAAGCCTCATCCTCATCATGCGTATGATTTCATCAAAAAATCTTTTAAAACTATTTTTCAAGTATTTTAGATTCGTTGCAGAAACCAAACCAAACTACACACTCTACACAGACTAGTAGCTGTATTGATCTTCAAGGAAGAAATAGAAAATTCAAGCGATAAATCTGCCACAAGCAAAATGGAAACTGAAACTTAGACAAAACTCATCTATCTATCAGTTCCTCTATATCTTTCAATCTATCTTTGTGATCTTCATCATCATCACAGCAGCGCATTTTCTATAAAACGGAACTAATCGAAGATTTCTATCCACTTTTCAATTGTCAGCTTAAACACAGAAATGCAAGCCGTATTGAAAAAAATGTTATTTAGATGATAAGCAGTCAATCACACACGGGCCAAGCCCATTTCAACTTATAGAGCAAATAATTATATACCTACCTGTTTGTCATCTTCAGCAGAAAAATTATGTGCGTATCAGGTTATCATTATGGATCGATTTTGCATAAAAAATTTGCCGAGATGAACGAACGTTTACCCTAAATATTTTTCTGACTTTTCCCCGTTTTGAATGTTGCATACATTTTTTGGCTATTTTTATGGTTGACAAACTACCGAAAATTATTGTATTTTGTGCGTGGATGGGTAATAAAGCACACATAAATGAGTTCTGTGTATACAAGCTTTTTGTGTAAATATTCAATCATTTCAGATGACTTGCTCCAAAGATTATAATTTGCTTGCTTGACAGCACGGACCCCAGAGAAGTTTCACTTTTTTTTTTATCATCAGCCTCCAGCCTCAAATCGAAAGAAGAAAACTTGGAGGAAAATACAAGTTGCCTCCTTCTCCTCCAACAAAAAAGTTATACTTGACTTCCCCTCTTCTTCACTTCCTTCCTTATCTTCCCCCTGCTTAGTTAAATGTTAAGAAAAAAAAAGTTGAAAAAATAATATTCAATCTCAGAGGAACAGATTTTCCTGTTGACAGAATCCTTCCCTTTTCCTCAACCTCGTCATCTTTAACTACCTGTTTGTGGTAATCATTTACTGTCAAAAAAGTAGCTCCTGCTTTTGTCGTTCAGTTAGGCCTCTAATGTAAATATTATCAAATTCTCTACATTCCTATTTACCACCATATATTTTCATGGGATTATCCGTTTTTCAAGTTGGATCTACTTGAACTCTCCATATAAGCCAATAAATTATCGAAAATACGTATACCGTAAATTTCCATCTAGCAACCCGGGAGTTTAATTCATTTGATATGCTCATTTAAGAGTGGAACCAATTTAGGGGCCATCTTTTAAATAGAAAATTAACGGTGTTTGCTCGCATGCAAAGATGAAGTTAAGTGGAAGCGATGTTATGATGATGAGTTACGTGTATAAAGAGTGTACGCATCAGTGAGCACCTTCATCATCGACATCACATCAGCAAACTGCAGTCGTTTTCTTCGCATCATCCGCATCTCTCTTCTCTGCTATTATCGAATTTTGCCTATTCAATTACAAAGCGAGTCAGTCAACTCGCTCTTGACTAAAGAAAATGTGAAGCGAAAAGCGAGTACAAAACGCAACGTTTATTTTATTTTGCATCTCCTGTCATCATGATGAGCATGGTGCATAGTTTTGAGCATGTCTTTTCATCTTTCTCATTCATTTTTTTTACAACTTGTGTGTGAGTATAGCGAACTGACAATAAACCAATCTTTATTGCATTCTATTCTTCTCTCCACCAAAATACTCTTTCGTTTATACCGACGACGAGACATTTTCGATGTGAGAGCATTTATTTTGCATTGTTGTCGGTTTGGGTTGGGATAATGCCAGCATGTTGATGTGGGTTAGGGCGATGTGTGTACATTTGCCAAGCATTGAAAATTTAACAGATTCTTCTTCTCTTTCATCTCGGCTATTTGGATAAGCACCTATTTGTTTACTTTTTTTTCCTGACAACGTGACAAGTCTATACCTACGCATGAAGATACGGGTACTGCGTGCCACAACAAATTAATTGACTTGTTGTCGGTAATGTCAGCAACGCGTTGACAGTCTAATCATCATTTATTTTTAAGGAGAGCTTTCCCAAACACCGGAAGTGGGAATGCGGATATACTGCGACATTGCCACCGAAAAGGTCTAAGCTTTTAAAGGGGATTGACAGACTATCAATTTGCATGTCACCTACACACACACGTAGCGCCCACATAAGAAAATAAGTGTTTTCAACCCTTTTTCGGAAAAATTGGGGCACTCTGAGAATCAGACAGTTTAATCGTGTGCAATTAAGTTATTTATCTTTGAATTAAAAACGATCTGCCTAATTTCTATTTCCCTTTTTTGTCCTCATACATTGTTTGGTAAAACCTGCCTTTGATTACGGTATAAACAGTAATTATTGTAATTGTCGAGAGAGGAAGCAATTCCTGATCTTGAACAATTAAGGATTTTTGCTCGCTCGCACAATTCAACCAGAGTGAACCAAACCATCATCACTTTTACTTCTTTTGAGACTGGATTGATCATCAGTCAGTGCACCTTATCTAAATATTATGCATATTTTTGTGGTCAACATCTCTTCTCAATTGATATTGCGATCTATGCACTGCTGCTGCTGCTGTTTATCATATTTTATGTACCTACAGAGGATAACCACCTCTCTCGTTTAAGTCTACACTGCATGCACATACACTCTTGTAAACTGTGTCACTTTACTTTTACTTTTAAATGCCATATTTCTTTCAATTTTTTTTTATTTCTCCCTTCAAAAAATACATTTGCATGCCTACTTGGCTGAGCAGAAAACATAGACATGATTTTTTGAAGATGATCTTAAGTGAGTGTATCATGAGATGTGACCATCATCACCAAACCAAGCCAAGCCACCACACACACCAGTAATACTTGCCTAACCACTTGTTCTTCTCATTCACAAAACTCTTATGCTAAAACTTCTCTTCTCTTGGCACTTGAATGAAAGGGCAAGTAATCCCTCCACTTTTTTGGCTCTTGGTGCATTCTGCACAAAGATGATGATCTGCACCTACCTATATACATAATTATATTTTACTCACTCACACAAGTGCATTGTCTTTTGCGTGATATATGTACGCATTCGAATTAACTATTTGAATAAGGGCCCAGCCAAAACTCTCTGTTTTAAAAAAGGGGTAAGGACCAAAAGGGAAGTTGGGTTTTGAACTTAAAGAAAGCTTTTGTGTCTACGTGTGTGTGTACCATTGCCAATATGTAAGATGAAAGGGTTAAGTCAAAGACAAGACAGTTGGGCTATAATAGTGAAAATAGGAGAGAGAGAGAGTCCCTAACATGAGGAGATGCAGAATATAGGCAAGAATCCCAGAGTCACAAAATTCTTGAGTCTCTCAACACTACTGACTATACTTCCTTTTCCTCACTTCCCTCACATTGCACATTCACCTCCGGTCGGAGTGAGACGCACGTTTTTTTCGTTCTCTTGAAAACTGCAGAGGAGAGACGTGATCTGAAGATCTGTATTTTTTCTTGTGTTCCCCCAAAACTAAATTGTGTATCGAATATAAATAAAAAATAAAATTCTTTCACACAAATCATCAAGCTTGTTTCTTGAAACGTGGTATTAGTTGTGTGTTCAAACTAACAAAAAATTTTGTATTGAATTTTTACACAATTTTCTGGTGTGTTTCCTGTTTACTTTTTTTCTATTGTTTTATTTCGCTGTGTGAAGATATTTCCAGTAGTGTGTGCAACGAACAGGAAAAGGCTGTAAAAATTGGTTTTCCTTTCATCAGATCAATTGCGGGGAGGAATAAAGTGAAAATAACTTTTTTTCTTGAACTTGGGCTTGTTCATCGTTGTGGTTTTTTATATTCTTGGTGTGTGCAATAAGCCGTATCAATGAGACTTTGTTGTGGTGAGGGTACTACTTGTAATAAGACGGGTGTTGAGAAGTCACCTTGTGACTGACCCGGAATTTTTTTTTTGGAGAATCTGGACACGAGTGTGGCCACTGAACCGGTAAGAATTTAATTTTCAATTTTAGCTTTTCTCTGGCATTTTTTTCGGGGATTGAGCATTTTTTTCAGCTTGTGCTTTTATGGGAAGGAAAAATGTACAAAAAATAAGATGCTATTTTTAGCTTTGGAGGAATTCGTGACAAATTGGTAGACATATAAAAAATCATTAAACATGTCAGCACTCAACTTCTGGAGACACAGGAACAGATAACTGTAACAAGCAATAAGTGATAAGAACATCCCAAGAAATTACATCAATTTTCTTTCTTCCAATTACCAATAAAAAGGTGTAATTCCCAGCCACTCTTTTTCATATCGCCCTCCTCATCAGATTCACATTCTCAACTTGTAACTGCCATCATACCTTTCAACTTATATTACTCTTAATAAATTTATTGGACAAGTTTTTACTTTTTTTCTTCTCCCGGAAAAAAAAGTGGAAAGAAAGTTGACAAAAGTTTGGGAACGATAAAGAGTCCCATGCGTAGTAGTATCCTCCATGTTACATACATGCATTAGAAAAACGGAAGCCCATTACTATTATCATTTTCTCAAGCAGCTTTTTTACTTAACTTTTTCCATGCAATTGTAATATATACCAAGTTATATAGTAAATGTGCGTTATGGTTTTGTTATTGTCATTAAATATGTTGTTGGACGGACGCCTATATACTATCGTGTCATTTGTCTTGTCACATATTATTTCCTCTCAGTTCCTTCTCCCCTGAGAGAAGTGACTTATGAAATGCCCACTGGGTTCATACTGTGAACAAACAGAAAGAGGAAAAAATTCATGCAATTCTTCTTTATTTTCTCCAGCTTCTGATCCTGTCGAATTTTCTCTCAGAAAAAAAAGAGTATTTTTTGTCCACATTTTTTCATACATCCAGAAAGATAAATGCATGTGTCGGTATGTTCGTGGGAAAAGTGGAAGGAATGAGAAGGACAACATGGAGAGAGAGAGAAATTGTTGACGGTTGACAAAAAGCTTCTCCTTTCTTCCTTCTACTTAGAATCCTTTTCCCTGGTGTGCTCCCGTCTACAAAAAAATTTTCTTGAGCTCTCGATAACAATGAGAAAGTATTTCTTTTGAGAATTCAAGAATGTGCACGCATCCATATACTTTTGTTAGTCGTCAACTCTTCAAGAATTTCTCTGGAAGAAGAAAAAGAAGCCAAAAAAGTCAAATGCATATAAAAAAATATGTACACATGGGACAAACGACAACACGTCATGATGACATGCAACAGACGACGAAAAAAAATCCCTTTTTTATTGCAAACTAGCCTTCCACTCTACTAGAGTCCCTCGCTCTTGTCAACTAGAAGATAGAATGGTCATCTTGAAATTGAAACTAGTATAGCGTCTTGTTTTGTGGCCATGCAGTTGTGATTGTGATCGTCTCATCGTGACACAACAACAAGACAAGCTTCTTTACTTGAAAATTCGTAATAAAGAGAGATGAATTCATGTGTACTGTATTTGTATTTACTGTTCTTCTGCAAATGGCCAAAAACACAGATTTTACTTTCCCCTTCATTCAATTTCCCACGAGCTATACGGATATGCATGAGTAAAAAAATGTATACAGCTCTCAGCAATCCAATCTTATTCCGCATACCTGCATCACAGAATACGAACGCAATCCACTCCACGAATAATTCTCATCTCTTGTCTTCTGGCAGAATACTTCTAACATGCAAATTGCACAGAAAAAAACAAGTTTATGTACAACAATGTATTATTCTTGCCAACTTGTCCCTTCTCGCGTGTACACTTCAATTTCGATTTCATTCAAGAGTAGAAGCTACACAAAACCAAATGGATTGGTACAGTGCACTGGTCACTTTTGTAAGAATTGGTCATATACCTTGAACCTTGCCGATTTAACGATATGATGACGAAAAATTATGATAACTGCTTTTTATCTTGCTTGCGGTCTATATGAACTTGTAACTACGCTATAATATCTAACCTTTTGTTGAACACTTGCACTTTTTTTCACTGCTACCAAACTGATCATGTCTTGTTTGGTGGTGTCCTGTCCACCAAAGAAAACAATTTTTTGGTCATGTTTTTCATACCACAACTTTACACGTCACGTTTTTACGAGTCGCATTTATTGAAAGAGAAAGGATTCGTGTGTTGGTTGTGTATTTGAGTTTGAAATCGATGTAATAATCGAAATATATGTTTTTTATAACAAGTGAACAAAAAGGAAGCCGCTATGTACACACGTCGCTTCTTTAGCATGTTTTCATCCCCGGGGAAGATGAGGGCGTGTATTTTTTCAGGATGTAAAAAATAATATTGTTTTAGAGGCACATTATAGATTTTATTCTGAGTTGGACATGTAAGCAAGATACAAT
The DNA here is from genome assembly GCA_034700605.1 of Willowsia nigromaculata. Lineage (NCBI taxonomy): Eukaryota > Metazoa > Arthropoda > Collembola > Entomobryomorpha > Entomobryidae > Willowsia > Willowsia nigromaculata. The sequence goes on from JAQIXX010001278.1 coordinate 16,726, forward strand.
AGCTAGAAGGTATAGGAATTGAATATAAAATTGTTTTTCTTTCTGAAAAACCAAACCAAGTGAACCGGAAATGATGGCGAGCACGATTTTGTAAAGTTATGAGTAGCTAGAAGACTAGGTGTTACACAATCACATGAAAAAATTCAGACTTTCTGTGAATTTTAACATGCTCATTACTACCTACACATTATACAATAGAATTGAACAATATCACAGTTTCTATCACCAGAAAAAAGTCAGACACCTTTGTGCATCATTTTCAACCTGTTTTGCAATGCTGGGCGCATATCAAATTATGTTTTCCATTGATTACACAAGCATTCTCATCTCTCCTTATTCCTAGTATTCCTCCTGCCTTCATTATCTTTCTATTAGTTCCGCATCACTTGCTCTTGTTTATTCGTATTCTCAGAATTAGCAGTTATTGTCAAAAATATTCATAACAATAGGTATGGAAAATCAAAAGGAGGCAAATTTGAGACAATACATTGAACAGAGATGTAGCATTGTTCCAGGAAAATCTTTGCATGCGGGCTGTACATTGAATATCCAGAGACCTTTCTCCTCTCCAAAAAACAATACAAAATCATGGCAAGTTTCAGTATGCGAGATTGTATTCCATTTTCCATCAATCCAACATGGCACACGAGTACATCTTTGGTATTCCATTCCATTCCTGAAATCCCTCGTGTTCCTGCCATCAACATTATGATGCCCTCCAAGCACATCACCTCCATTCCTCCAAACATTCCTCCTCTCCTACCGCATTTCCCTCTTTGCTCTGAAATTCTACTTTTTTCCCTGCTGTTACCGTTGGTGGCTGGTGGCGATGAAAAATGTGAGCTACGTGTGCAAAATTTCCCTCCACAAAAAAAGCAACACTGAGAAAAAAATATATAAAATATCTAGTCATCGCACAACAAGCAAATAAATATACTTTTTTTCTGCAAATCCGTGCTCTCCACTCATATAGATTATGTATATTAAGCACTTTTAAAATGCATAATGTGCCTACTTAAAATTCAACAGGGCATTTGCGAAAACATATGTCCCTTCCCCTCCTACCCTCCATAAAAAAACAGGACTGCTGTGGGAGCGATAAAAGTTGCAGAGGATGTTAGAAAATGTGATGAATTCGATGAGTATGTTGAGCAATAGCTAAAAATGGCCGCATTATGCGTAAAAATCAGTTACTCATCGAAATAAATAAATAATGCATGGGAATCCGTGCAATTGTCAATGTTCAGTGAATAAAATGCGGGTTGAGTAATCCCATTGATGATGATAGCCTAACAACATGGCTTGATCATCGTCATCTATCCAAAAATCCTGCCTTTTCATTCATCCACTCCATTATCCCATGTTTGGCCAAGCCAAGCCAAAAAGCGAAGTGGATAAAAAAAGATGATGACAAGATGAGTTGAAATGATGATGGAACGCTGGAAAATATATAGGCCAATTGTACATTGCTTTCCCTCTCTCGGTATACCACTCGCCCCTCAAAATGATACACAACCGAAAGTATTCAATTTTCTCCACATTTTCTCTTGACATGACATCCCGAACTCTATTACAAATTTCCTCTCTTTCTCTGCCTCACTTTCTCCTCGGCATCCTGCCTAAAATCGAGGCTGGAGGAGGAAAAGGAGGAGTGGAGACTCGTTTGAATTTATTGGCATGTTCAGAACTGAATGGACTCCACTTGACTGCCTCGGCCATCCTCTACTGACATGCTTATTTTTTAGCCATTCCAAAGCCCTAGTTTAGCTTCCTTTCACGAAAAGCCTGACTGACAGTGGCTGATGGCAATGGCAAAAAGTCACTGTCAGAAAAATCATAAGAGAAGCTCAGAAAAAGAATACGAAGCCATGCTTCGAGAGAGCTACTAACAGGATATTAGACCGACTGATCCACTTTTTTTCTTGGCGTCAACAAAAAAGGAAATGCTACATTCAATCTTCTTATTACGCTCCTCCACTTTTCAAATATATTTTGAAGGCAAGTCCATCATTTTTTCCATCCAGTCATCATTGCTCGCGTGTTTGCATAGAAAAGTCGATAAACCTATTTTCACTCTTGAGGAAATATATTAGGAGGAAAATAATAGAGCAGTAGAGAGAAAAGGAGTCCGCACTTTTCTTCCTCTTTCAACTTTAATAACATTAAGAGTGGAAGTAGCAGAATAAAAAGGCTTTCCTCATCTGCTTCAGCTCCATAATATTATTATGTATTGCCGGTAGTAATCTTTTTTTGCCGTCTTTTTCTTTCGTGTGCTCTCCCAAAAAAGTAAGTTAAGTAAGTAGTAAGTAGATTTATGTGTCTGTTTTTCCTCCCTGGAAGAAAGTTTCTCTGATTTTTTATACTTTTTTTCGGCAAGAACAAATGGCATTTGGAGAGGAAGCTTTCTATCTTATTAAGTTTAAATAGATAGACAATTTTTATGTATGGATGGGTGGGTGGCGATTGTAGGGAGTATAGGAACAATATGCGGTACAAGAAACCATACAAAAAATGCCAAGAAATAGGCAGTTACAAGGGTTCTTGTTCTGGAAGGAAGAAAATAGAAGCACTTTCTTCCCACTGGAGAATATGGAGAATATATTTTTTCTCCAGGTTTCGAACATCACATGAACCAGAGCTGACTACAGAGAATTGAATTAGATTCAGTTGAGTTGTGTTGATGGCGGAGCACATCTTCCTGAATAGGGTGTCCTCCTCCTCCTCCTGAATGATTCCAGAAGATTCGATGAACTACTCCACGTTTTTTTCTGTGTTTAATCTTATCGGTTTTATACATATGAAATGAGGAAAAACAAGAGACATACAATCAGTGCAGTACGGTGATGTACTGTGCATCGTCAGGTACAATGTGCGATACAAACGGTTACTTACATTCGATACATTCTGTCTTGTCGACAGAAAGTGCTTTCCAGTTTTTTTCCACTTCCTGGAATCATCTGCGAGCGAGTGCAGAAATGGGATGAATTCCACTTGAGTACTACCGCTTCTGCTGTCCTGTTGAAAGGAAAATCAGAGGAAAAGAGTAACCAACCAATTTCAATTTTTTCCCTGGAATAAGTAGTCGGGTAGGAGAGAGAAGAGCATGTCGTTGTCATCATCATTTCATTGGGAAAAAGCATCCGGTATTATTCAAGTATCTACCCACTAGATAGATACATACATTTACGCCATGTCAGCATCCTGGAGAACCCGGAACATTTTCTTGGCTCTTGTTCTGTTTATATTTTTCTTTCCCGAAACAAAAATCCTCTCACCAAGCCAGACCAGACCACACCACTCTCTTGACAGATAGGTCAACACAACAGATCCTTCCATTCCCAAAAAAACCCGACCATTTTCACCGGGAAAGTTATGAGGAGTCGCATAGAACCGAGATTTTTATGGAGAAAGCGGAACAAGCTGAAAGTGTCTTTTTACTTACCTTTCGTGCACACACTGTAGCAAAAAAAAAATGTTCGTGGAGAAAAAATTGTTTCCTATTCTCCATATATTTTAGTTCAGGTCTACTTCACATGTACATAAATATCCATCGAACAACAAGATGTAATAAAAATGTAGAGAGAGTGTGTTCTGAAAGAAAGTGTGGAAAGGAGATGAGAGGTTCGAAATGCATTACATTTGCCATCATGAACATGCACTCTCTCAAGTACAGACACACGACAATGATGATGATGAGATGTAAGTGTAGGAACATGCGGAAAATTGGATCAACTTTGAATGGAGAAAGCGCTCGTGGAGTAGTGCCAGTGGAAAATGGGAAAAGGAAGGAAATAATAAAGAACGTTGTAGAAAACAGAAGAATAGGTAACCAGACTATATCGAGTGGCACGGCATCTGGAGGAACTCGAGGTCTGGAGTGGAATGGATTGCATGTTACTTTCTCCTGCTACTTTTTTGTAACGTTGTTTGTACTCATATTGTTTCCTGTGTGTACCTTATTATGTCACCCATATTTTTTATTTACCTTATTATTATTATGGGAAATAGGAGACACAACAGCCCCACTAAAAGTTCAAGACGGTGGCAACAACAATAGGGCAATCATAATTTAATTCAATGCCATAAAAGTTCCTCTGCAGTGTGTATAGAGTCCTCCCATTTTGAGATGTTATGATGATCATAATATTCATTCAGGTTGTTCCTCTGTTGCGGATGTCGCATTTTTTAGTAAAGCGAAGGAATTAATGGGATATGATTGGTTTATAATGCGGAGGAACAAGGAAAATGAATTTAGGTTTGGGAGCGGCTCCTACACACTCCCTCATGTCACATTTCATTTCATCTTCCATCGTCTACATTATTATGTAAAAATTTTCTCCAATTTTAAGCCAGAATTGAGCATCAAACAGGATTTTATGAGAAAGGATAATATTTTTTAAGATGCCTCCACACAAACTCCTCCACTGCCTCGTTTGGAGGAGCTGTTTCTTCAGAGAATGAGTAATGAAAGGGGAAAGACTTGTGTCGCTTGACATGTCCCATCTTTTTTTCTTCTTCTTATCGTTCCCAAACTTTGTTCTCCCTTTTTATTATGAGCTGCTATAAGAAAATATTCCATATACATTTCATATCCAGCTGTTGACAAAAAGTCGTAATAAATTCTACTTTATTTTCTCCTCCAAGAGAAGTTATCTGAGAAGAGGGATGAATGAGTTGCGAGAGATGAGAGAGAGGGGACCACAAAACAGAGAAACACCACAAGAAAGAGAGCCCAAACACACGGCGCTGTGCGCTCCCTGCTTCGGCAACTTTTCCAATAATTTATTTTTCACTTACAAGAGCGACTCCTTTTATGTATGTGTTGGAATATAATAGCCTGCGGAGGGAAAACCTCCTCCTCATTTCGTCAAAATTATTATTAGATCTCTCCAGTGTTTTCAAACACACTCTCCAGAGCACTGCGACATTTTCTCTCATGACATAATATTGAATTTTCTTGCTTAATTCCTTTTACCCGCTCTTGTGTGTTCAGACTTTAGTTAGAAATCATGAGCATTCATATCGACAGTTTTATCATCACTCCAGTTTCTCCATAAAATGATGAAAACTCATTTTCTCAGATTTTCCTTTGCCAAAATACGTAGTCCATCAAACACGAGAACTCCATAATATCACGTTTTTTGGAGAAAGCTTGGAACTCAGTTTTTTGCACACGACACAAATAGAGAATGACTAGCTGTTTGCTTGGGTTTTTGATGATTATTATGGCCATTATGTGAGGAGAGAAGTTGAAATGAACAACAAGAAAGAGAGATGATGTGAGAATTCATTAAAGCGTCTCCATTCAGTCATGTGAAAAGAGAGCTTTTTGTTTTTCAGTGTCTCTTGTGCCGGATATACCATTTCTCTTATGCAGTTTTCCTTACAAAAAATATATATGATGACTGTATGGTATTTCCTCTTGATGAGGATGGCTTAATGACGATTATTTTTTCTCAAATGGCATGCATTCCAAAAGAAGAAGAAAGAAAAGAGGTTTTTCATTTCACTGCGATAATGATGATCCAGAGATCCGCCTATTCCTTAAAAAAAAAGAAGAGTTTCTCGCATGTCCTCTTTTGTTTCTTCTCTCAAGTTTTGATGATGGTGAGTAAATGGAAAAAGTAGACATTATGAAAAAATGGTGAAAGTGATGCTGATGAGTTGGTTGGGTAATGGAAGAATGCTGAATGATAGGGGATGCACATTGCAATGAATATAAAGTGGAAAAAAAGTATCCACTAATAATAATCAAGGCATGATGATTATGGCGCGTGGAATAATGTATGTATTGCGAATATACAGAGAAAATTGTGAAAATAGACTTTTTGGTCTTTGATGGAGTAAAGTAAAAGTTTTTGTTTTGAACTAACTCTTTGATTGTATGCGTACACACACAAATCCAACAAGAAACTGTAAACGCCATCATCATCTCATATCTGGATATCCTTGGCTCTCTGGAGGAAAAAGCACTTTCTCCTTCCTCTTCCTCCATCATCCCTCCCTGTGTCCTTCTTCCTGTCTCAGCAGCAGTGTGGCACCACCACCAACAGTCTTTGATTCTCCGAGATTTATTATTCACTCAGTCATTCACTCTCGGAGAGTGTTCACTCATCATAAGCATTATTACTGCTTTACCACTATTATCATTATTTAAACTTTTCTCCCCTTCTTCCCAACCCATAACTCCAGACTTTCTCCAGCCAGCCCCTTTCTCTCTGACTTGTCTTTACTTTTATGACTGGAGAAAATGGAGAAAAGCTGGAGAAAGTCATGGAGCATATATATTTGAAAGATCGTTTCAAAAACTTGAGATTTCATTGTAGCAGCCAACTCATAAATTAGTGGCATCGCATAGAGATTGGAGCACACGTCATCTTCACAGCAATAAAAGCAGCAGCACAGCATTCATTCATTTCACTCATTTCATCAAAGTTTTTTTTGCTCTCTCAAAGTCCACCGACATTATTCTATTCAATTCCAATAATGTATGTATTTTATGATGAATAAAGAACAAATCCCCAAGTTTTTTCATTGATCATCAATAAGCGAAATAAAAGGGTTTTTGGTCACATTCCCCTTTTTTGTGTATCTGCTCGTTATTATTAATGGGCTTCTCCTCTGAAAAAAAATTTTGTTTCTTTTTTCAAACTTTTTTCTTCTCGAAATGAAAGATCTAAAGAGCTAAGAAAATGTGGCGCATGTAAAAGGATAAAAGTTTCTTCTTTATTCTACCATGCGGAATTCCAATAATCTAATAATTACTCAGCTAACTCGGCTACTATACCGATCCCAAAAAACCAAGAAAACCGCTAGGCAGCAAAAGTACGGCATGTTACCCATTTCTTTCCGCCGCTTTTTTCTCCGAAAAGCCGTCCATCCAGTATGCATGACTTGACTGGGTTAACGAAACAAAGAATACGGCTCATGCAACAAAACTTTTTAAAAGAAAATATTTCCAACTTGTAATCATTCCTGTTGAGTTTTCTCGGGTCTGCACACGCTTCCAAAACCTGGTTCCTTTTTTGGCATAATCTTTTCACTGGACTGCAAAAAATATACGAGGATGATATGAAGAGGCTGTGGGATAAACCGGAAGGAATGGTCTCAACTCAGCATTTTGTCTTGTTATTACCGTCATTCCTGGCATTATGCTTTGCGACCATTATTACGGTACACCAGACTAGAGAAAACTTTTACTTTAGCTATTACACATTATTCCCATCTTTTTTGTGGTCCTCAGTCCGTATAACAGCCGGTGTGGTAGAAAAGGCATTGTCCTTTTTTCGGTACATTCATTTAGTCAGCTATTCTTGAACAACCTGGAGAAAAAAAGGACAACAAAAGATTTATCTCATTTTTTACCTTTTCTGTGCCAAACAAGTGGGGGAAAATCAGAAACAACATTATTTCTTGTCTACTTGTTTTTTTTTCTGTCAGAGAGATGCGGTACATTACAAGATATATTTTATTTTCCAGATTATACTTTCGGATCATATCAGGAAATATTACCTTTCCCTTTTGTTCTCCTGCCTTCTAGTGAATAGATGGAGAAAAATGGGGAGATGAAAGTCGCAAAGGTAGACAGGAAGGAAGTAGATTTTTGTTCTTTATTGTAACGTGAATTATTGAAGACAGGAGATTTAGTAGTCTGTTTTTGTCGGCTGCCATGATCTTCTCTGGTAGTATGTTACGCAAATGGTATGGTTATGAGGATATTTGCATGATGCAATAAAAATGAGATGGGATAACTCTGCATTAGTCTTTTCATGTGGATACATAACATACAGACATTTATTTATGTAAAGAACGAGAAAAAAAGTTGTCTCCTTTTCCTTCTTGATGTCGTGTAATGGGATACGAGCAGATTGATATTTTTTGGGAGAGTCATTTGATCGCAAGGGAGAAAGGGAGTAAAACGAAGCGGAAGGAATTACCATTATGGAGGTAGGGATTTCTTCGGATTTGTTTTGGGATGTGACTTTTTATGTAGCAGTTTTTGTACAAAGATTTTAGGGTTATTTTGGTACTTGTGTATGTTTAAATATATTTTTGTATTCGTCAGCATTATCGTAATTTTTATAAATGTTATGCAAACTGTTATTTTGAGAAATTATCTTTTTGTGTACACATCACACAATCTTTGAGTTTCTTCATTTTCTGAAAGATACGATTATCATAGCTCTGGGAATCAGAATTTCATTTCTTCAGTTGAACCGTTTGTTGGTTTTAATTTTGGAACTATTTTAAATTCAATGCTACAGATTTTTAGTATCGTGATTGCATACCATTTCAATATGAATTTCAATTCTATTTATGTAGTTATAGTAGATTTTAAAAATATACTATTGTTAATGACAGGCCTGCTTTTAAAAAATACCAACTATATCATGGAATGACAATTGTCTGACAGTGATTTAATATTACTGTAGAGTGTTATGTATTTAAAATCAGACTGTATGGACTGAATTCAGATAACACTGTTTAATAAAATACATTACATTACATTACATTACATGATGGTTGAGGTATAATTAAATCGGATTTATGGAAACACAAAGAAAAGAGAGATGTGCAGTTTTTTTAACAGTAGCATGATCCCTCGCCTGGAAATTAAATATTATCCAGCCAAGTATTCAATTAATAAATTAATCATCCATCAAATTTTAATTTTAGCTGATCTATGCAGAAGTCAGAAACTAGTTGATTGTATGTATTATCTTTTTTGAAATAATATATGCTATCGCATGTCAATTTTACTAATTCAATTCGTCATTCCAAAGTTGAGGAAGATGTTGTTGAAACTATTATTTTCTGGAGAAGATGTAATTGGTCTCGAAATATGCTCTGGTGATCTATACTCAAAAGTTTTACTGTTTTTAAACCGTAGTTTGAGAATGAAAACAAAATATATTCGTCTCCTTTCAGTCTCGGGGTATTTTTAAGCGAAAGCAAACGACCTGTGACACCTGCAGTCAACCTTCTGCGACACAGAACTGTCGTTTCAAGTTTTTCGCAGGAAAATTCAAAGCTAGAAATATCTCAGGGAACATTTATCTCAATTTTGAGCAGTAACAATGCAAACCGTTTGTTACACGACTCGGTACTATCCATATTCAAAATTTGCTTGCAAGCTTCTGCAACTAAAATTCTTTGTTCTTAGTAAGGTTAACTTCAGCCGTGTAATCTCAAAATAACAAATTCACTAAATGTACTCATAAACTATTGTCAAAAGAAATTGTTCTCTCAACAATTTGGCTATGTACGCATACAAATAATCTAATGAGATATCATAAGCTTGTAAATTCAGTGCGAGGGCTTCGCATGCGTTTAGTCACGTAGGTTATTCTTTTTAAATGCCAGAATTACCAATACATTCGTGGGATAAATTGTTCAGTTAATCCTCATCTATTTTAGGTACCTTGCGACTTTATGTATGCATATATCTTGACGGAATATGTATGCAGTTTTATGTAGTTGTTTTCCCCAAACCTATTATTGCACAGATTTACAAATCCACATGTACCCTAAAATGATGCACTGTAACTTTTTCAAATTCTGCCCTCCAAGCACGTGAATTACTTGAGAAATATGAAGGTTCTGGATTTATCTGGAAGTCAACCTTAGTAGCGAAAAAGCAATATATCATAGGAAGGCAAATGATGCACGTATTACATTTAATATTCAGCGAATTCATGCCTGCTTCCCCAAATTAAAATTGATGTTTTACAACATCATTAATGGAATACCTTAAATATCATGGAAAAAATGTAACAATATCTTAAATATCCAAGAATTATTTTACCAATCGTTACTTCAACAGTTTTGAAAATGTTTTATTTGCAAACTGTCAACCCATCAAATCCATAACACACCATAAACTCTGTTTTGCAAACTATCTGAAACACGTAATTCAAATCGTACTTTACATAAAATTTGATTAGGGCAGAACAGAATATTGCTCGCGGGAGTACGGTTTCTCACCAGTATGTACCCTCAAGTGCCGTGTCAAAGCACACTTGAGGGAAAATGTTTTTTCACAGATGTCACATTAAAATTCTTTTCCCCTGTATGAATTGATGTGTGATGTGTTTTAAGGTGTGCAGGTTGGCTGAAAGTTTTGCGGCATATTTTGTAATCGTATGGTTTGTCCCCAGTGTGCGTTCGTTTGTGAGCAGTTTATGCACTTCCGTCTGTGAAGCACTTTAGACACACTTGACACTTGTAAGGTCTCTCTCCCGTATGTACTCGCATGTGCGTGTTTAAATGTTCTTTGGTTGACAACATTTTGTCACATATATTGCATGAAGACATTGGATTCCACTTGGGCGAGGAATTTACTCGGGAGTCGAGTGGATGGTCCAGACGTAAAGTCAAGCCTCTTTTGGAGGGCTCACGGGAGTCCGTATTTTCTGTTTTGAAGCTCCTCCACAAAAGAATATACTGGGTTTTAAAGGCTGGTGGGCCCAGACGGGTCAGAATAAAAGCACATACCATTACAAAGCTCTTGCTAAGCTCTACAACAATATCAATGGGCACAAGTCCCCAAAATGATGGGCAGTACCGCTTTTGTCCACTTGAAGTTAGGATTTAACAAGGGAGAAAATGAGGAGAAGGTGCCGTTCCCATTTATGAGTTCACTGAGCAATGCGCTAGATGCTTTTAGGATGAAGTCAAAAAAATTTTGTAGAAAGCAGTAATTTTATATGCCGACTTAAAGTTTTCACTGGTGGTGAACCGCCATTTGAGAATGACAACAAAACCCAACCATCTTCTTTTAGTCTCGGAGTATTAAGTGAGGAGAATAAGCAAAAATGATAATTTTCCAGTGGCCAAAAAAGCTGTGAAGGCGCCTGGCCCTGGGGCGTTGGAGTGGCTCTTCAGGTTTCCCTCCGCCACCGCCAAAATGTCATTCCCCTCCAAAGAGTATCCTCAGTCCTTCCTGCCACTCACTCCCCCCAAGGAATATCTATCTTCATTGTGTCCAGTGTTGTCAACTTTATGCGCATTTTGTCAATGTCTCTCCCTTTCTCCTGTTGTTTTGTTATAAAACTTCTCACTGGGAAGCCCCCAGAAAGGAAATGTGTGCAATACTTCAAAAAAAAAAACTTTTTTAAGTTCTACAAAAATTATAAGCTTTATGTCATCGATGGTATTAAAAATATTATGCTAAGGAAATTAAATCTCTTTTTTAACTTCAAAAGACGCTCCCATGAATGAATAAATTTATTTAATTTCTAACAAAAAATTATCTTATCAATGAAAATGAAGATTGTATCATGCCTTTATTATATACAAATTACCAGTAATTCAAAATCAGTATTTCATCAGAAACTTGATTCTCTTAAATTAAGTTATCTTTTGTAAAATTTGTTAACCACAAAGCAAAGTGATAATTATTTATAACTTCATTAGGAAAGTTGCTTTTCCAAAGCTACAGCGTAACACAACTTCCGAAAACTAAACTGTTAAATTTGTGCCTTAACCGTGTTTGAGGATTTGCGTTGTGTCGAATGGTCCATGGTTGTTGTAAAGTCACGAATGTTCCAGCAGCACTCAAACCTCACCTGTATGACTCTGCATATGTGTTTCCAAAATATCGTTTTGCACTAGCTCACAGCAAAACAAGCACTCAGATTGTCCTAAATTAATAAAGAATCAAATTCAATCGTTTAAAAATACAAAACAAAATTTACAGCATAAAAGAGTTCGAACACTACAGCATAATCATATTTAGCATACCAAAATGTTTTCGCATGTGCTTTAGGAGGTGCGCAGTTTGAGAAAATCGTTTGCTGCAAATCAAACATTTCTCTGGTTTTTCACCCAAGTGCCCGCGGATGTGTCGGTCTCGTGTCGATATGAAAGTAAATTTCTTCTCACACAAGTTGCACTGGAAAGGTCGTTCGCCGGTATGAGTTCTCTGATGCTGACGTAAATATGCATTGCTCTGGAAGCAATGACCACACACTTCACATTTGTTTCGACCTGAATGTGATTGTTTATGCTGATTTAGGCCGCCCCTAGTTTGATATAGTTTCCCGCAGACGTCACATTCATATTGCTTTTCTTTGGAATGTGAATCTTGGTGACTTTTCAAACTGTCTACCCGTGCGAATGTTAAATGGCATTTCTTGCAGGAGTACGGTTTCTCACCAGTGTGCACTAACAAATGACTTTTCAAATGAGTTTTCTGGGAAAAACTTTTCTCACAGACGTCACACTTAAAACTTTTTTCCCCTGTGTGAACTAACTGATGTGTTTTAAGGTGACCGGAACGGGTAAATGCTTTATGGCAGATGTTGCAATCGTATGGTTTGTCCCCAGTGTGAAGTCGTTTGTGACAAGTTAATGCACTTTTGTTTTTGAAACTTTTTTGACACAGTTCACACTTGAAAGGTCTCTCGCCCGTATGCACTCGAGTGTGCCGATTTAAATCTTCTTTACTTGAAAACATTTTGTCGCAAATATTGCACTTGTGCCGTTTGTCTGGCATCTTGGCTTGAAATCTGTGAATTCGTTTAAGCTTAGAAATTCAAAACTCACTTTCGAGTGGTCAGGTTCATACACCTGTTCCTGTTGTAGATATTTATTAAAATTGCAAAATCAAATGCTAATCTCTTATTAAAGGGATTTAGTAACTATTGCGTTCATATTGGTGATACGTTGTTTGCTAAATATTTTCATCTTAAATGTCCAAAACCACTTTTTGCTTTACTACAAGCAACGGTCTCTAAAAAGTGAACCTAAACCTTCGAATATCTAGGCAATATTAAAACACACTCTATATGTTCGTCGGTATGAAGCTAATTATTAGGTCTTTTGTGGTAGCTAATCACAAGCTAGGAATCTACAGAGGTACCTTTTTCACGTAAGCCCTACAGCGCAAAACCTTGAAATACAGAAATATACATATTTCGCCTAAATTGCTCAGTTACTCGACTCAATACATTAGTAGAGAGCCAAAACCAAATGTGTCTTGGATAGACAATCATTTCTCATTTCCTGGAGAAGAATCTTATTTAGCTTCTCCATACATTAGGTACTAGGCGTTATTAGATGTTTAGATATGCTATGTCTGTGGAGTTTGTATGTAGCTATTGATGGCTTTCATTCTCTCAATAGATAGATATATATTGTTTTATTTCTAAAACGGTTTTTAATCACAGTCAATTACATTGTCTGCTGTTATGCCCGAACACGTTTGAGGATCATATCGTACATAGGAGTAGAAAAACGGGAACATTAAAATGACTTTTTGCATATTACTTGTATTGCACATACTCAAACATGCTTAGTATCGTATAAGATAAGAGGAATAGTATTTAAAATCATTTAAAATCCGTTTACATGGACATACCCCTTAAAAAGGTTTAAACTAAATTTTTAAATCTCACGCCAGCTCAATATTCTGATCTGGTTGGCTAAAAGGAACTAATAGGAGCTTGGTATTTCAGTTTACGCGAGATTTAAAAGTCTTTTGACTTTTCAATTTTAAGTTATTTAAAAGGGTTGACCCTTGTACTTAGAACAACATTCAGCGTTTACTGTTGGTGAAAAGAATGATGAAAAGGTCAAGTGGTCAATTAATATGTGACAAATTAAACAATGGTTTAAACAGTGATCACTATTTTGCCGTACACTTTTTAATATTGAAAATGCATAATTTGCACTCCTTTCCAATAATACTGGACATGCTAAGTGCCTAAGACCTATTTTTCTATTTTGCAACGGTTTTTAAAGGCAACTGTTAACTATCAGTAAATCAGTATCACGTTAAAAAAGCTTCAGTAGGCAAAAAATACCAAGCTGGTTGCAGAAACAAAATTCGAAAATTCGCAAGCGTATAGTCAGGAGAGCCAAAAATGTAAAAAGCCGTTATAACAATCAAACCGTTGCTAATTTAAAACAAACAACGTTGGGAAAAGATCAGTAATGAAAGTACTATCGAATGAGTCCCCACATGCCCCATGTTAATAACAAAATTTCTATTATAACGATTTCTAACCGTCGCCTGTTTGTGGTGTTCTTCAAACTTGCTTTTAAGGTGAGCTACAATACATTACAAAAAACAGAAGTTAGAAATCCGAACTCGTTTAGGCAGGAGAGCAAAAACGCTGAAAATATTTGAAAGTGTTGTATAACGAAAAAACCGTTACATATTTTGAAAAATGGTTTGCGAAAAACCATAAATGATGAAAAGGCTTTCGAATGAGTCCCATATGTTCCATGTAAACGATGCAAAAATTAACCGTTATAACGGATTCGTTTGACCGTTAGTGCTCAACCATGAGCTCATTCAAGCCCCAGTAGGGATAAAAAACCCATTGCAAAAACACATGCATTGTGGTAGGTAAGATAGTGAAAAGAAAGAAGCAGACGAAAGCAAAACATAAGTCAGCTGATGTGTCGACAGAACGAGGCACGCAGGCAGATAGACTTGTGTTTTATGAATATGATTAGCAATATTCATGGACACATTTTCTGTTTCACCTTCTGCGTCATAACATGAAATTTGAAAAGGCCGCCAAGCTGACTGTGTTGTTGGTGGTTTGTGAAAAACGTGGAATGAACCGTTTGGCTTGGCCAGACAAAAAACGTTAATAACTGCTTTAAAAAAAGGAATTTTGGAAAAATTCTTTTTGCATCGGAAAAAGGAGGTAGAACTGAACAAATTACAAGCAGGTCAAAGGTAGTCATAGCATGTTTTCATTGAGAAAAGCTTCTAGAACCGTTCTGGAAAACTTAGAGTGAGCAGCCGGGCAAAAAATAAAAATATATATTTGGGTATGTGCTCCTATCTGCGATTTGTGGGCATACCTTTTTGCTGGCGGTTGACGCTTTTACATAAAACCCAATGCAAAGTTTCTGAAGAAAATCAACCGCCACCATAATCGCAGATAGGAGCACATATTTAAGATTATGAAAAGCAAACAAATTAGCAAAAACAAAATATGGACGTTGCAGGATTCGAACTGGAGGCTGATTGATACCATATTACCTTACAGCACGTGCATTGCACCACCCTGCTGGCATTGTGATACTGGTTAAATTAGTACTCTACGTGTTTGCTCGTGCTCCTCTATCTCTACCTCCACCACAAGACGGGTAGACAGACCAGCTCGAAATGTCTGATATATTGTAGATGTACATATTATTGTTACAAATGACTTTGTTAGCCAGAGTTTAGACAGCACGTTCTTGCAAAATGATTTGTTAATATTTAATTAGAACTGGTTTTTGTCGATTTATTGTAGCCGTGTTCATTGACCTAAGACATTGACATTGAAACCAAAATTGGTTGTCTTGTAAACAGTAACAATGCACATGCACTGCACTATCAAAATTGAAAGCTTTAACTCGCTGGTGCTTCAACGGCTATAAGGTAAATTTAAATGACAGGCCAAATAAGTTCATGCAATCCTTCATATCATAGTTTTTATTTATTTATTTACAGTATATAGTTTTGCTTTACTTCGGTACAATTAGCGAAGTATACAAGGGCTTTTGAGTTTCACCGTATTTCTAAATAAGCTTTAACAAAACAAAGCTGGTGTATGTTCTAGTCCCACAGGTTTTTAATTTTTCTTATTACAAAAACAAATTTGAATATACCTTTGTAAACAGTCCACAAATAGTTCAGGACACATGCTTTCTTAAAAGTAAAATGGCTTTTATATCCAATAGTGATCATCTTGCAACTCTTTCTAAAGCGTTGCATATATTTTCTTTCCTTCCGTTTACCCCAATTACACCTCTGCCAAGAGGAAACGGTTTTAGCTGAATTACTTATTAGAATACTAATAGCATGAAGTAATACAATCCAGAAACTCTGAGTAAACACTGAAACCGATATCAGAATCACCTTTGTAGTTAAACCTAAATACTTTTTCATGTCAACCAGAGTTGAATTACAAATCACTACAGCGACTACACACAACACGTAAGCTTGGACAAGAAGGGCTTGAAGTAGATTTAAAAACATTTTATGCATAATTTGCGCTGTTATATATTCTCTTGGTAGAGAACTCAGACATCTCAATTGGTCGTCTGTGTGATACCATTTACATCCAGTGCGAAACTCTTTACAAAATAATGGTAAATATTGAACCATAACCTCTACAACAATTGTATGAAAAAACCAGACCATAAGATGTATTTTTATATTGATCCAAAAGAAGTATACGATATAAAGAGAATGTATTAATTTTCCAATAAAATGATTTTCTACATAGCCGTAAATATATCTGATTCCATGCATATGATCAAGTGGGTCCAAGTAGAGGTGGATCATAGCTATCAAACAACTAATCAAGAATGCACATAAATTAGCTACAGTGGTTCGTTCCCAGGCTTTAATTGTTTTAACCTGTTTTTCATGACAATTAGTTTTTGTCACATATTTGTCTAAAGAACAATTAAATAATCAATTAAAAATGATTGTTCCAACTAAGGTTACATGCGTTAAGGTTTTTATGGTTATTTATTTGGTAAATTGTAATAGCTCACCGTGAATGTGTTTTGAGTAATCTCTTACAGAGTTCAATACAAAAATATATTCTTCATTTTTGGAAATAAGTTGGCAGTACGTTACGTGAAACATGGATTGAAGAATCAGCCATATAAGAATGAAATACATTCTGTTAACTTTTTCTTGAGTGCATATCAAGAGACGGAAAACTTCTTCAAGAATGAAGATATACTGTGTGGTAGAAAGAAGCAATGTTGAAATGGCAGAGTAAAGATATGTCTTATGGTTGATAAAATACCGCTTAGTGGTAGGATCCCAATCGAATGGTAGGACACAAAATATTTTGGAAATAATCGATTGTAAATGAATAATGCGATTTTGCAAATTTGTTCTTAAAAACATTTTATATGTTGTTGGTTTGTGGTAGCCTCAAAAGGTGACTGTTGAATGTCAGGCGTAGAAAGTTGACGTGGATTACTGATGAAGAATTTTTGATAAAAGTTTTGTTTCCACTGTATAATTGTCTATTAAACATAACACGATATTACTTTTGGGTATTTAATTTGTAAAAATAGTAATTTTCTATATCGTGGCTTCTTATCAGTAAAACCCAGCTCCTAAAACGATTTTATCGTTTTATGAGCTACTGCAAGCTATTATCCGTCATCTTTCTAACTGATAGGGCATTTACCCAGTAGAAAAATAGGCACACTATTTGGAAATCACATCTGAAATTAATAGCATTGCAATTATTTCTGGACTGAATCTCCCAACTTTTCTGTAGGTCATCATTAAGCTTTAGAAAGCTGGATTAATCAAACATTGTTCACAGTCATTTAATAATTGAGTTCCAAATTCCAAAGTATATTTTTAGTAGAAATTTTAGAAAATGTACACGAGGAGGGACAGTTATTTGAAATCAGTTATTCTAAAAAATCAACTTTTGAATTTGTATGTGTCCTTTACTCATGTCAAATCATATTTGTCGTAAATACATAATAGGGCTCAATATTTATTAAGGAAATTTTTAACTGTAGCTGTGACTCACTCCGCTTTGAATAACGGATTTTCCAAAAACAAATTATTAGATAAATAATAGAGAGTACGACTATGACGCTTATAGGATGCTAGCTAACGTTGTCGTATCGTTATTGTAGCTGTCATTCAATCATTTATATAAATCTCAGAACATTGGCAACATTTGCCCATATTAAAATTAAAATTAAATTCCTTGTATTATTGGAAATCCGCCAAATTTTAGTCTACCGTAATAACGCTGTCATCAATAAATGATGAAGTTTTGAAATTCAGTTTATTATTTAGACAAACATGTAGGCTCTTTTCAAACAAATGGTTTTCTTTCTCCTACACATATCTTGTACTTTTATCATGGATCAGTGATGCATGCACTACGGATAAGTTAGAATCTCAAAAAACTTGATGTTTCAGCATAAAATTAAAAAAGTGAAAAAGTGACGTAAAGCAGTAATTATATTTGAAAACATTTAAAGCTAATGATTTTTATTTTTTGCTTTTACTCCAAATGTGATACAAACAATGGAACATTCGTTAAAACAGAATTCTTGTTAAAAGTCACAAGAAATTAAGGAATTTACAGCAAAGCGTTTTTGCTATCATATCCGAGAATTTCGGACTTTCCCGATATAATTTTGAAGAGACTTAAAATTATAAGTCGGAGTCCAAAGTGTATTATTAAAAAGTGCTTACTGGTCTGGTATTGTAAAGTAAACAACTTCAGCTTTAATAGTATGGTCATACGATAAAACTTGTCAAAAATAATTGATTAACAACATGCTCTTATCTTATCATAACTAAACTCGATGTAAAACCAGCAATAATTATGTAGCTTAAAGTAAAATGATGAAATGATCATAATATTTATTGAATTGTAAAAATATGATTTTTCTTCATTTTGAAACTTCATATAGGTAATGTTGGGGTACTAAAAGATGCCGATTTTAAACAGTTATTAAGATGTCCTTATTGTTTCAAAAAGTGATGACCATAAGATTATTTTCAGGAGCATTACATGATTTTCTAAGCTTTAACTTAAATTTATTTTGCATTATATTTTTAAAAAATTAGCAGACAAGCAGACATTCATGGAAAATACACAGTTTTATTTGTTAACCTCAGCTTTGAAGTTCAGATGATACGAACAACTGTATAAATAAACTCTTGTTTTATGGCCATTACTACAAGTATCAAGGAAGAAGAACTAATGGAAATGTAATTAATACAGACAGACAAAATACTTGAACTAATTGCTTATAAGTAAACTAATAAATTCATTTTAATTACAATTCTCTAAAAACCATCAAGGTCTTAATCAAATCGCAATTATTTTCCTTCCAGTTTGTTGTATTATCCATAATAAAGTGGACCATCACTAACAATATTTATAACTTAAAAGATGGAATTCGTGCTTGCCGGAACAGCCGCAGGCATGGCCAGTGCAATTTGCAATCCTCTGGAAGTGGTCAAAATCCGGATGCAATTGCAGGGCGAACTGAAAGCCAAAGGGAATTACGCACTTCATTACAGGTAAATTAGCTAATTATAGATTAATAAACTGTTCCAAGATTGACCACCCAAAATATTCTAACTTCACCCCTAGAAATGTATTCCACGCGTTCTACACAATTGGAACAAAGGACGGTCTCCTCGCTCTCCAGAAAGGACTCGTGCCATACTTCTGTTACCAGTTCTCCGTGAACTCCACTTGCCTCGGACTCTTCCACATTCTAAAAGACAGGGGCTGGACACGTAACCCCGATGGCGAAATCCACCCTGGCAAAACCCTCGCTTTAACCGTCTCCACCGGCGCCATAGGCGGCAT
>JAQIXX010001279.1:0-36021 GCA_034700605.1 Willowsia nigromaculata
CTACCAGCGTTATATACCTCCACCCAGAAATGTAGGAAAGCAAGGAAGGAGTGAAGAAGGTGTTATTGGTAGGGAGAAAGTTAGACTAGGATCGCCCGAATTATTGGGTTATTTTTAACTACCAGCGTTATATACCTCCACCCAGAAATGTAGGAAAGCAAGGAAGGAGTGAAGAAGGTGTTATTGGTAGGGAGAGAGGTAGACTAGAATCGCCCGAATTATTGGGTTATTTTTAACTACTAGCGTTATATACCAAGACCCGGAATGCGGGAAAGCAAGGAAAGAATGGGTGAAGAAGGTGATTACAACAGGGAAAGTATTGATGGGTTTTCATCGATTTATCGGGATATTTTCAACTATTTACCATGTATTTCAAATGCAAAACAGGGAGGAACCCACTAATGTAGAAAAGTGATTATTGCAGTGAAGGTATTGATTGGTTTCCGTCTATTTATTGGAGTGTTTTCAACTAAACCGTCATCCAAAAACACAGTCTCGCTCAGTGGGTAGAAATGTGGGTGAAATATGCAACTGTTTTTAAAGTATGAAAATCATCACATCATTTTCGACCATTTCGGATTACCAAGATGTAATTACAAACTCATTATATGATTGTACATCATTTACTAGCACTTGTTGTAGTATGATGTAATATATGGCTATGTAAATAGACAGTTTTTGTTCGGGAAAAAATTAAATATTTTCATATTGACTTAGTAGATAAATGATGGAAGAGTTCACCCAAAAATATGTTCGTTACTTGGGATGAGCTCTATCAAATGGAAATTAAACTTATTGCTTAACTCTTATCGAAGTGGATGTAGGCTGCTGAGTATTGCTTGAAAACTGCTCTGCAGCTGTCTGTAACGTAAACGTTTTTTACGCATGCATTTGGGTTCTGTGAAAAAAATGGGAAATATTGGATTCCTTAATTGTCATTTCAAATTGTGATTTCGTTTAAAATTAATAACCTTTCCAATATGCATCGCATATTAAAAGTATATCAATTCTTAGTACTATTTAATCGTAATTGAATTCAATACGAGCTACTTCCTACGAATTATTTATTTGTACGATCACATAAGGTAGAAGCGCACAAAACGACCTATCAATAATTTTATATTTCGGCATTATATACTTCTGCTCCAGAGAGATTTTGCAGTTTTCAGTCTAACGATCATAATGTATGAATAACCTCTAAATGCTAAAAAATACTGCTAAATTTCAAAAACATAACATGAGAAAGAGAGTTCCTATGAAGATTTTGATAATTTTATGTACACCATTTACATAGTGCTCATATACTGCGTATTACTAATATGATTAAACTATTGACCTCCATTGAGAAATTGGAGTTTAAACATTTTTGTTTTAAGTAATGTGCTAGGAAATGATAAATATGAGTCAGTAACATATATTAGCTTAAAAATTATGATATTATCGTTTGAGCAGAACATACGCACTTTATATTCATAATATATACGCTGAAGGCTGACATCAGTGTTCATGGCGTTCTTTATTTCACAGGGATCTTATATCCATTCTTTCAAGGTTACAATGGGTTAAAGAAATTATTTTAGTTTTGTGAATTATGTTGTGCGTTGAATCTTCTATTTATAAATTGTTCTCTGATACTGAAATTATTTTGGTATTGACATGCTATTATTATTGACACCGTTGAAATGCTTTGTTTACTTGTTTCGGCAATAAGATGTTTAAGCTATTAAGCTTTATTCTGTTTCATCTTGGTTTATTGTATTTGGTTGCATATCATACAAGTTCGTATGTTGTAAGAGGTGTTAAAATGTTGTAAAACATAATACAGGGTTTTTGGGATCTAATTGTCACATTTAGGAGATAAAAAACTCCAACAAATTCAACTTTTTCTCTGCTGTCTTATGTTCATATTCATCAAGAAGATCCAAATTTTGCCCTATATGGTTTGATAGATCATCTTAAAATGTTTAAATCACTGGTAGTTATGTACTGAAATTAAACACTCTCGAAAAACGTTTCCAGAGCAAAATTGGTTCTAAAATATGAATTTCGTGATAACTTAAATATGTAGGGGAAAACAGGCAGATTAGAGAGTAATAAACAAATGAGAAAGGTAAATTTGTGGGATCCCGAAAACCTTTAGTAAATAGCATATGTCAACTGAAATATAACGTTATTGTTGTTTACGATATAAAGCAGAGTTAAAAATTATTTTGTCCATTTCAATCTAAACTAACGATATAAATTAGTTCTAACTACAAGAACCGAGTACGAATAACAATCATGTCAATCCAGCCAAATGGTAAATGAGGAGTGAAAAAAGTTAATGATGTGTCGCATAGCTGACATCAAAATTGTGTAGATTTTCAAAGTTGAAATTTTGCCGAATATTAGTTTTGAACAATGTTGAAAGATTGATGACTTGGATTGACGCAGAAGAAAGAACAAAAATAATAAAAGTAGAGCGGTAGAGTGGTTGTATCATCATGTATTTACTGCATTCGCGACGCACTCACTAGTCCTATTGAAATCGAGAAGGAATGGATTTGGTTTGGTTTTGGTGATAACTATATCTACTCTAGGGACTAGGGACATATATAATATATATATACAGTGAGTATCAGAAGCTCATAATGGTAGAAGACAGGCTTCTTTATTGTTGATAAATTAATAGACACGTTTCTATAGTTTTTCTGGTTTTATATTATAAGTACAAAAAGTTTTGACATAGCTTAAGGAGATTTATCGGTTCAATGGCCAAGTACATGCTTGTGCGATATTGATTTCATTTATTTTAAAGCGCCATTGACTTACATTACTTTCCAGTTTCAACAAGCAAAAGGATATCTATCATATATCTTCAAACAAAGAGGCAATTGATTTATAAATTGCAAGTATAAAGCAAGCTGGTTTTCTCATAGTCAAAACATCAGAGTTTATTGCAGTGGTGTGGTTTGATGTGCTAATACAAAATTTAGGTTGGGGTTGCATGAGATGCTACTGACAGAGGACGAATGGGACGATGTAAAACTTGACTTTTTTTGCATTTGGGTATATTATTTTCTTAACAAAATCAAATATGACATCTGAGAGACTTATCGTGGGTCTGATAAAAGCTCTGAATCTACCTGAATGATCATGTAATTGTCGCTATATTCCATGATGAGCCATGATATTCCAAGTGAAAAGGAAACATGAAAGCTTTTTTTTTCAGGAACGTATTTGAGGCGCTTCATTTGTCTCCCTATTTATTTTATTTTATTAATAGTCGATTTCGTGATTCATATTTCACATAAACAATGTTGACTCCATAATGTAAAAACTTTGAGGATTTCGTTGAAGATTTATTTGGCTAATGAAGAAATGGTCCAAACGCAATGTTTATCAATACGGCCTTCCAAAATGATGCATTAGGTACACTTATGTCTCTAATGACATGTCACAAACAATTTTAGTTTTATGAAAGAGATTTCAAAACAGTTAATTCTCTTCCAAACGGAATAGGCTTAACAAATTTTTGATTTCCAGATCTTTGTCTTCCAGATTTTAATTACATTTTCGACCTTCGCATTACCGGTATCTGGATTTAACAGTAGTAAGCATACTTGCCAAAATAAATTTTGCAGTGCTAAATAAATTCAGGCTTTATAGGATATTGATAGGCTTTGTTCTTATAAATTTTGTAGTCATATCACTTGCTTTGCTTGCTTTCAACTCTGTATAATATACATTATCTATATTAAATTATGTTCATGTACACTAATATTGTTTTGTGTGATGCGATTCTTCAGTAAAATAGATCAAAAAATATTATTTTGTGCATGTAATAAAGTATATTCTTAAGTGTCATAGTTGGGAACAAAAAGGGATTATAATTTTTTTGATTTGCATACCGGGAATCAGTCATTACCTGTCACTTGAATATGTCATTTTTTTGCGCATTAATGTGCCTTAATAATTAAAATTTCTTTCAATTTAGAGAAGTGTAAATAACGTTTCACTGAGTTTTTTGTGGTCAATATTATTGTGAGTTATCTGGTCATAGCTTCCACTTTATTGGATTGGATGGAGTTGCTGATGCTTACGTATGAGAATCAATCATCACTGAGAACCCTGTCAATGGACTAACAATTAACAACATGCTGAATGCATACGAACTATTTTAACCTAGAAAACATAGAGCCGACATAGCGAATATTGTTTTTGGTAGTTTGGTACTAAACAGCGTTGCATTTGCCTTTGCCTAATACTAATAAACTGATGAAGGAGCATGAAGAAAGCTGAAAGCGAGGGAAAGTGGAGAGAGAGTTCTGTTCTGTTGCATGTTGATGTGTATTAATATGATTATGAGATGAGATCGACAGTATCGAAGTTTTTGTTTTGGGTAGTTTTGAGTAGTTTTGGGTAGATGAAATCAAAGTTTGTTTATTTTTTGCTATATATAGCAATATTGGATTTTACGGCGTAAATAATTAATTTCCATCGACATAATAATAATAATAGTTGTTTGGGTCGAGTTGGAAGATGTTTCGATTTCATTTGGTGGAAGATACCCGTGTTCAGTTTAAATGGACAGATGCACTGATGTTGGGGATGGGGAAGGTGATTAAGATGATTTCACTTCGTCAAAGGGATGTCAAAATTCGTTCGAATAACAATGAGTTGTGTGAAAAATTGAATTACCTGTTAGAAAAGGAAGCGGATGCAGAAGGATTTCCGCCAGCGTTGTAAGTAAATTTTAAATTGATCATTGATCCAAAGAAAATTCTTAATTATGAAGTATATAAAAATTTCTTACTTTAAGGATTTGGATGTTGAGCATCGAGATGGGTATTCGTGTGCACGTCCCCAATGGTGTTGGGGATTATGTCCGTGTGTGGGGAAATGAAAACTATGGCAAATTGTTGACTAGACTTGACAAAATACTTTCAAGTTTTGGGCTGGAAGCGAAGGTGAAGGTTGAAATCAAGGATTTTGGAGTCTCTGTAAATCCTGGCAGCGTAATCAATGTGGTCACAGAAGGTGAGGTTAAATTCTGTTGGGGGATTAAAAAATTTAATTTTTAGTATACTTTAATATTAAAATTAGTTTTTGATCTTTAATAGAAGTTGATATCGCAATGTTGGAAAGTGATGAAGGTGCTCAACTCTATTACTCTGACAATTGGGATAAGGCGGCCTGGGATCATACAAATGCAAAGAAGCGGAGGGAATTTTCTGGTGAAGTTACCGTCAGTGTTGTCGCTTACCCCGTCACTTCTGGGGATCTGGATAAGGCCTTTCCTGTTTGCGATGATAAGCCATTCGTTGTGAAAACAATGTTAGAGGAAGGAGTGATGAGTGATGCTAAAATTATTGCATCTGATGGGGAGGAGATTAAATGTCACAAGATAATCCTTAAAGGTACTAATCAAGTAAATTAGGTGAAAAATTGCTGTTGGTTTATAATTGTGTTATGAATATCCATTTTCATTTCTAATAGCTCAAAGTGACGTATTTGAGGTTATGTTCAAGGAGTCGTCTAATACTTTGGAGTCTACCACTGGTACTGTGAAAATAGAAGATATGAGTTCTGCTAGCGTCCATGCGTTTCTTGGATTTCTCTACCTTGATAATTTAGAGAGTGCGAAGAATGACCCGTGGATTGCATTAGATTTACTCAAAGCTGCTCATAAGTACAATGTTTGCAGGTTGGACGAAAAGATCACCCAGGTGCTTTTGATGAAACCAATGAATTGGTTTAATTTGGAGGTGGCTTTAGAACTATTTATGTTTGCTACGAAGATGATATCTGGCTCTGCTGACCCATTAAAATGGAGAGCTATTGCAGTGTTGAAAGCGTATGTATTTCATGTATTATGAATCTTTTATGAACTTTTTTTGCTTTCGTGATTTTTATATATGATTTAATGTTTGTTTGATTAGGGATCATTTAAATTTATGGGATTCTCCAATTTGCAAGCAGTTATTCAAGGAGCATCCTGATTGTGCAATGGAATTATCAAAATGTCTCGTCTCTGGAGATCCAACTTCTTCAAATGAAGGACAGCGGTGGAAACGGAAGAAGCGAAGAAATCCTGGGATTGTCATTTAAATTTTTACGTTTTATTCGTTATTTGTTATCACATGAATCTATTTAACTATCCTGTTTTTTTTAAATTTTGTAGGTGTGAATAAAGATATATATAATTAAATTTATGGATATCTCAAAGATTGTAATAAAAATTATATTTTATTATGGATGCTCAATTTTTCTGTGTAAAGCTTGGTAACATTATGTAGGGTAACTTGGGTTTGGCTACCCACAGAATCACCTACTGGTGTTTCTGGAGGTTTGATTTCCTTCGGTGTTCTTCTCCAGCATGGGACTAACCCCAATCCTTCCAAAGAATGATGTACTTCCATCGGGATTTAAAAAATCAGAAACCCAAGATTCCACTAGCCCCGATTGTGGTTCCTTCGCCTCGTCCTTACAGTACTCCGCTTTGAATGCGAATGGACCCGGTACTTATCCAGGTTTGGCGGATCCTTGCTCCATATTCCTTCTAAATTCTTCTTGACTTGATTCATACTTCCCTTTAATTAATTAAATTTGGCCTGTTAGCAAATTAAACACATCTCTGTAAATATATATAAGTAAATCTCGATTACGCATACAAGTTACCTTGTTCCTTTCCTGAGTTATGTTGAGGTTTTAGTTAGGTTAGAAAAACAAATTACGTTAGTGCAGGTTCGGAATTCAGACGGGTTGGTCATGAAATGATACTGAAAATTGCAAACGTAAACATACCAGAAAGTAAAATTTTTTTGGGGTCAATTGTATTATGTAACCTACTTTTTCCTGGCTTGGATTGAGCTTCCTTATCCTTAGTAGAGGCTAAGATCTTCTGCAGATTGATGTGTTTCTATTGAAAAAGTTTCATGATGCTCAGCTGCAATGGTCAGCATTGTCCTTTCTTGTGTTGTAAATAAACCGGTAGAACCGGGGTACCAAAGGATATAGACAATGAAACATCTATAATTAAGCTGACGAAAGATTTGAAAACCCCCAAGTACTCTTGTTTCTATAAATTATAGGTTACAGGTACGTTAAGGTTTCCGTCATTTCGAAGGTGCTTGACCTAGGAGCCTGAAAATCAACATACTTCCTGCTCATGGTCCAAGGTACCTGTGTATCAAATTTGAAGCAAATCGGATAACGCGTTCGAGGGATATCGTCTGGACAGACAGGCAGATAGACAGACACGAACGAAACCAGAATAATAAACCGGTACAACCGGGGTACTGAAGGAGCGTAAGCACCCATTGACAAAAAAACAACCATAATTAAGGGATAAACTGACAAAAGATTCGAAAAGAGCGCCCTCAAAAACCCCCGAGTACTCTTTTCCAGCCCCTAGGATGCTTGTATCTATGAATTCTCAGTGATAGGTAGCTTAAGGTGCCCGTCATTTCGAAGGTGCTTGACCTAGGAGCCTGAAAATCAAAATACTTCCTCCTCGTGGTCCAAGGTACCTGTCTACCAAATTTGAAGCAAATCGGATAACGCGTTCGAAAGATATCGTCTGGAGCGACAGACAGACAGACAGACAGACGGACAGACAGACACGAAGGAAACCAGTAAGAAGCTTACGCTCCTTAATAAAGTAACTTTTGCTTCTGCCATGATGGATTTGTTTGGGGTTGAAATTTGCTTTACCGAAAATGCATAAATTTTTATGCATTATTTGTACAAAACGCAATTATTGCAATATAAGTTTATGTGAGATCGTACAACTTTGAACTTTAAAAACTCTAAAACTGAAAAAATTTAAAGGACGGATGAATTAGATGCAATTAAAGATAAATAGAATTGAAGATGTATTCTCAAATTGATTTTCAACTAACTGCGGGGTCATTAGAGTCAATTTGTAGTAGTAATAAGAATGTAAAAATTGAAGACCCTGTGTTTCAAGTCGTAAAAATACGTCGTATTAAAGTTAGCGGAAGTAATGATAGGTTCAGGGTTTGGTTGAACGATTCAGTTATGATTTATGAGTTTTCAATCTTCGTTTGTGATGCTGCAAATATGATTGAGAAAGGTGATATCGACTTGAAATGTGTGTTGCGAGTTGAAGATTACTTAATTCACACAGAAGAAAATAAAAGAATCATCATCGTTAAGAAAGTTTCGGTTATACAGCGTGGTACTGCTATCAACAAAATTATAGGAAGCCCTACTGAATTGGGATTGGATTCTACAGAATTATTTGCTAAAGAAAATGGTGAAGGAATACCTTTAAGGGATGTCCATCCTTACCTGGATTCTCCAAGCATTGTGGTATGCATCGTGGGAAAGTCATCAATCCGTGAAAATGGAACCTTTTCAATCATTATGCAAGATGAGTCAGAAAAAATGAAAGGAATTTGCCCTTCTAATTTTGCAAATGAGTTTTTCAGTCGTTTGAAAATATTTCATGTATACCGGATGTCAAAGTTTGATGTGAATTTGTCCAAAGATTGCTCTACCTTTGAAATTAGACTCAAAAGGAACACCGAAATAGAAGATGTGACTGATCAATTAGGACTTTTAAAACGACTGAATTTAAACTTTTCTTTCACCTCTATAAAAGACATTGAATTTTGCCAGGATGGGGATATCATTGGTTAGTTTCAGTTAGAATAATTAAATTTTTACACAAATTACATAAATTACATGAATAAGTTGGTGATTTAAAAATTTCAGACGTAATAGGAGTTATAATTCGTCAAAGTTCCATAACTAAGGGGGTATCAAAGCGAACGGGGCGTGAGTATCAGAAGAAAGAATTTTATTTGGTGGACACGTCAAATACTCAAGTACCTGTTGTACTCTGGAATCAAACAGCTTTGGAGTTCAATGGGAAAGCTGGGCAAGTCATAATGATTCAAAGAGCTCGTGTAAATGATTTTTTTGGGAAAAATCTTGGATTGTCTATGGATTCAACATTAGCTGTCGACGTACATCTTCCTGAAAGTGGGGCATTGAAAGAATTTTATAAGAAGATTATGCCCTTGCCTACTCATATGCTGAAATGTATTGGTGGAGTCAATCCACCCATGATCCTGCTTAAAGATCCGATGATAAAGAATACTTTGGTTTATGGGAATGTTGAAGAATTCGTATTCCAGAGTCGCATATATGTAAAGAGCTTCCTCTCATACAATCCACTCTATAAAGCTTGCAAAATTTGTTCGAAAAAACTAATTGATTCTCACGATGGGCGATTGGAGTGTGAAAAATGCCAAAAATTTATGGATTCTTTCGACTGGAAAATGGTTATGCATCTTGAATTGTCTGACATCTCTGGGACTATTAATTGCATGGCCTTTAGCAATGAAGTTGAGAAATTAATCGATATGCGAGCAGAAGATCTATATGAACTTATGACCCACACCGCGCTTCAAAACATCTATCTAAATAAAAGTTTTCAACGGCTTGACGCGATAATTCGTGCTCGATTAGATTTATATTTGGTATTTATTATTTTTTCACAGAATTTTACATATTATCTTGGTTTATGTACATTTACAATTCTGAGAGACTTAAACATTTGTTGTTTACAGGGAATTAGCTATCAATTAATTGATTTTTGCCGAACGGAGCATTCAGAACTTTCCAAAAAGATTCTTGCGGAATTGAAGGGATCTCTTTAATTTGCTTTGTTATTTCATTGATTGAATAAATTTTATTTGCTCACTTGAGGCCAGAAGCAATGATTTTGGTTTTGATTCATTTGGATGAAATTAATGGGGCGAATTGGGACATGCATAAAATCATTTTTGGACTTCCTTGCCTTTGCACTTTGCCAAGCCAGCCGAAAATTATATTCTTGCATAAAATTCATACATTTTCGGTCTTGGCATTGCAGCATTGAATAATACCAAGCCAATTCCAATATTCTTGCATTAACTTGCACAAAACTTGCACAAAACTTGCATAAATAAATACATTTTTGTGAGGATTTTTTACTCGCATTTCACCTTTTTAAATTTGGGTTGGCCGTTGAAGGTTCATAATTTTGTAATAAAATTTTGTAGTAACTCAATCGTAATTAAAAATTAGACAAGTAAATCTGTTCTGTTCGTGATAATACTGGCTAAGGCTAAGGAAATTTTTGTGTTGCAAGTCCTTGTTGTTAGGCGTTAGTTAATACAACCCTAAAGTTAATTTTCTGATCTCCTGCGTACACGGACTTACTCAAAAGGCGGAAGTGAAAACCGAGAAAGGTAAGAATTTTTTATATTTGTTTTGTCACCATTACAATGTTAGTTACTCTCAACATAAATAGAACATATTAAATATGTAAATGAAAGCAGAAGATCATCGAGAAGAAACAAACTTCGTCAGTAATTCTTGTATATCTATTGAAACTATTTGATCGCAGTTCTCAGATATGAACTGATCATCCCATTTATTTAATTTATCAATTAAATTAACCAAAACCGAACCCAGCGATAATTTTTTAAGTGAAAAGTTTTGAATAGATGTGTTTTTCCAGTCTTTTTCGAGCTTGTCCAGTTGACTGATTTGTGTCTTTGGAACTAATTGCACTTTAAGAAAACTGTTAAGGTGGTTGGTAATTAATTTCTTCATATGGTGTAAATTCTTAGATGATTGTAGGATTCGAAATAGTACGTATACAATATCTATTTTGATTTCTTTTATGTGATGTTGGAAGATCAAGTATTCGCTCACAGTTGCTTTAATTTTGGCTTCGATATTATCGTTGCAAGTGAGTTTATATTTTGCATATAATACCATATATTCTGCTATCTGAAGGTTCAATTTTTGAATCGTTGTTTTGACGGTGTGCAATTTTGATTTCAGGGTTTCATACTCAGCAATTCGCTTATTTATGATATAAATCTTGCTAAGTAGTTGTTTGATGTGTCTATTTCTTGCAGCAATTAAGAATAGAATTTTCTGGCGTTTGTGCATTTTTGTTCTGATTTTGCTAGTTGTACTGTTCTCATGGAAATCGTAGTAACTTTGTCCGTTGGAGTTTAGATGTTGATCACTTTTGTGTCAGGGTTCCACATGCACGCTAGCACTACAAAGTGGTTTTTAAATTGATTTTATCACTTCAAGTTGAGAGCGTGGAAGTACTTTTGTGTTACGCTGAGCACGATCTGTGATTCTGTTATGGAATATTCAAGGGGGAGCTTCTAAATTTTCGACTTGACATTATTCATATTGAGGTTTGTATTTGGATTTGGTTTCAGATGGATGATTGTATTAGGTTGGCCGTAAGGACGGAAATTGATAAGTTAATAAAGCCTTTATTTGAGAAGGCTGTTAAACCTGTATTTTTTTGGAAAGGACAACTACCTAAAATCGGATTTCAAGTTTTTGTCGTTGATGTTGAATCTGCTTTTGAATCACAGTCTCAAAAGACTCAACGGGAAGATGAAGGTCTGGAGATGGAGTTTACTCAGTCTTCTTCGAAAATGAGTGATGTAAAGATTGGATTAGATGTTGCTATGGATTGCAAATACATAATTTATAAGTTCCAGAGAATTTTTGAGTTATTGGTACTTGCAAAGAACATCCTTGCTTTTAAAACATTTGAAAGTTTTGAGGATTCAAATGATGCTGTCAATTTTTTAAAGAAAATAACTGAACTATGTTCAAGTTTTTGTATGTGTGAAGAATTAGAGAATACCATGTTCTTGCTATCCTTACAAATTTCAAATTATATTGGATTGATTTTTAATGAGATTTTAACTTTTAAAGATGAAATTCACCAACTTTTAAAACTCACTTTTAATTTGAAAGGGGATCGTAGCGTGTTATATGAAGAAGTTTGTAAAGTTATATGTACATGGGCTATCAAATGGGATGAGGAACTGATAGGTTCCATATTCATCAGTAAGGTTCTACCCACTGCTAAAGATAATATGATCCTGCTAAATGAATGTATGAAAGCTACATATAACATGTCATCGTATGAGAATGCTACAATTAAGTCTACCGATTGTATTAAATTTATTGATAACTTCATGGAGCTGACCTCAACCAATGTTAATTTATCTTTGCTTGATGAAATTTTGATTTGGTCGCTTCGGACTGTTATGAATTTGTCTAGATTTACTACATTGACAGAACCCGTTTTTAAGCTATTTAAAATTCGTTTTACTCAATTGATACCATTAAATTCTCTATGTAACTTATCAAATGAATCCAAACTATCAAATGAATCCAAACTATCAAAACTATCAAAAAAAGAGGTTGAATTTTTGAATAAAATATCTCCATTATCATTTTCATGTGAGGGTGAGGGTGAGGGTGAGTGTGATAAGCAGGAATTACAATTATCATTAATGTCATTAGATGATAACGATGTGGGTGGCGGTGGCGAGTTAAATGAAACATTTTTTATATCTGCTCTCAAATTATTACACGAGGAGTATAAATATAAATGGGAGAGGTAGGAATAGAATGTAATAAAGTATGAAACTGTGAGTTGAAAGGGTTGAAGTGAAATTGTGTAGAGTTTTGATAGAATAAAGTTATATTGATTAAAAAATTAGAATGATAGAGGCATTGGTTTTATTAAGGATTGCCAAGGCAGTGTCGGTCTTCCTTGTTACATATTCAGTGTCATGTGCTTATTTTTGGACAAATCAATGGTTGAGCATAACGAAAACATTATTATGGAGTCTTGTACCAGCAGTTCTGGTTCTTCCGGGTTGGTATTTTAGTCGCAGCTTTCGACAAGCATTGCTTGTTTCTGGAATGACATTTGCAACTCCGTATGGACTCTTTGTATTATTAACGGGTGGTTCGTGGAGTTTAATATCTTACTCATTTCACAAGAATCTGGAAATAGGGAAAGTTGATTTGGACATAAGTGAAGACATTTTTAATTATATGCATGTTGGTCTTATTGTACCATTTGTGGGAGTGCTCATACATGGAATATATTACGTTGTCACTTTTCCGAAACGTAGTGAAGCGGTTGAAGAACCTGGAGACATTCAAGTGTTTATGAAATCATTTGGGAAATATTTTTGTGGGTTTATTGTGGGTGTTTCCAGTATTTCTCTCGTGATAACATATGTAAATACACTTTACGAAGAAACGCCATTGAATTTAATTTATTTTTACACTATTTCTGTTGTCTGTATGTATGGATTAAGTGAACATTCTGAATTAATATATAATTTCCGAGAATCCTCAGTTTACAATTATTGGAGTGAAAGAATTGCTTCTAATAATTCCAGATCTTCAAATCATTTGAATCCTTTAAGTCAAGTATTGTCATATATAAGGTGAAGTATGTCTAAGGATTTTCCAGCGACTAGGTGGCCTTTCACTATGGAATTTTTCATTGAAGATGAATTTAATTTGTCAGGCGCACGATATCATAGGCCATATATTCAAGAAATAGATCATGGTATTCATATTAAATGTATATTTGACAATTGTGAAAAACAATTCATGAATGAAAAGGGTCTCTCCATACATCTTGCAAAAACTCATGGTATTGTTTAAATAAGTTTAAATAAGTTCTTTAAATAAACTTTCTTAGAAAGCTCGAAATGGGATCTCGAAATTATTCTGCTGGTATCAACATTTTCTTTGAAATCAACAATTTCAATATGCCTACTGAAACTCCTGTACGAAGCCCAGATCCACGCACAAGGCCACCTCCACCCCCACGCCCACGCACTCGCACAAGGTCTAGCTCTATCTCCATCAGTAGTAGTAGCGGTAGTATTGGGATTGACAGTGAATCTAGTTGTGAGAGGAGTATTTACTATCGACATCCATGTCTACCTTCGTCAGGTAATTAGTAAATTGCAATCTTTTCTAAAACTTGATCGAATTCCGCTGAAAATAAATTCATTGTAATTCAGGTGAGAGTGATCCAACTTTATCCGCCGAAATGTGTCCAAGTCCTAGACAAGAAGAAATTCGTAATCAAGGACTCTTTGTGGAGGGGTCATCTTTGCCACAACGAGGGATGTCTTCAATTGGTTGTCAAGTTGGGCGTTCTATGTTAGGGACATCGTCACAAGGAAATGGGTCTCCTCGACCTCGTATATCCATATCCGATGATCTTGTTCTTCAACATATTCCAACTGTATCTGATGATGGGTATAGTAGCAACTCACCCGATCCCAATAAAGCTAGACCTAGCAATATTATAAATCATCGTGGTCGCAGTCGTCGTTAAACCATCCAACATTCTCCTATGATTCGGATAGATTAGGTCATTTTCGTGTTAAACTTTGCTGAAGGCAAACGTACATTTTTGTTCTGGTTTATAAAGGTTCATAAAGGTTTATAAAAATATTTTGGCGTTGTTTGAAAGAAGAAGATTATAGTGATTTCGTTGATATTTTATAAAATTGTTAGTATAACTTTATCCTAAGGGTTGTATTTGTTTGAATAATTAATTGATCTTAATGAAATAAATTCCACGCAATAAAAAATTCATTCTTTGGTGTTGCTACGTTTCATTTATTTATTTTTCTGTTATTTATATATTCTAATATTTTTAATGATTTTCATAACTCAATAATTGTTTGAAATTTGCATAATTTTAATATGCTCGTCTGACATGATTTGGCTAATTTTAAGATTAAGTGGCTTGAAATGTACCGATTTTTTTTTAAACATGATTAACTTATTCCAAGAAATCCAAGAAATTAAGAAATGCTCAAATTCGTTTTCAGACTCCAGACGGAAAAGAGAAAAAAGAGTAAAGAAAAGGTATAGAAATGCGGATTGAAGATAGTGAGGAGGAGGAGGTGATTGGTAAACGTCGTAGCCGTAAGCGACCTTTGGTACTCTCTGAATCTTCAGATGAAAAACAAGCAGCTCTATCGTTACCATTATCAACCCCTGCGAGTGACGATTTCAAGAAAGATAGGAGAAGAAAGAAGAATTTATTAATTGAAAATGAAAGACTTGTAGGTGAGCCGAAATTATATAATCCAGCAGAAGCTCATGGTAGTGATTGGAATAGGGCTTTACAAAAAACCGTTGAATTGTTGGAAGGAACATTGAAATGTACACCAATAGCAAAATCTGGATCTGTGAATGAAGAGTATCCTCCTGGACTTGTCAAGCTGTATAAACACCAAGAGTATGCACTTCGTTGGATGAGTTGGCGTGAAAAATTATTTCCTGGTGGCGGTGTTCTTGCCGATGAAATGGGCTAGTCTAATTTTTTAATATTATTATTATTTTCTTATGATGTTCTTGTTAGTAACAAAATTCTAAATGAACAAGAGTAAATATGTAGGACTGGGGAAAACTGTGATGGTGATTGCTTTGGTGATGAAATGTAAATGGGAATCAGAATCAATTGGAAGAACATTGAAATTAGCAAATTTAAAAGAAGCTCATAAAATGCGGTCAATTTCATCTGGAACTACGCTGATTGTTGCTCCTCTTGGATTAATTACGCAATGGGTTGAAGAGATTTCATCAAAGGGGAATAAAAGATTAAAGGTGTATTTATACCATGGGAATAAGAAGACAAGTTCTGCGCTCGCTCTGACAGAATATGATGTAGTTGTAACAACTTATCAAACCATTGCATTTGAAATGAAGAAAGCTGGAAGTCCAATTAAGCGGGTATATTGGCATCGTATAATTTTGGATGAAGCTCATAATATCCGAAATCCTACATCAAGGACGGCTCAAGCAATTTACCAATTAAATGGCTGTTTTCGGTGGGCAGTAACTGGGACTCCAATTCATAATTCACCACAAGATTTTTTCTCGATGTGTCGATTTCTCAGGCTGAGTCCATTCGATGACCGCCAAGTTTGGGAACAATGGATTGGGATGAAAGCAATAAAGAAATTTAGAGGTGCACAAGATCGACTTCACATTCTTGGGAAATCTCTGATTCTACGAAGAACTAAGGCTGAAATTGGGGCAGCTAGAGATGAAAAAATCCCTACGAAAACGACTGAAGTTATTTATGTTGATTTGAATTCGGCAGAAAGGAGGCTGTATAAAATTATTAAGGGATTTGCTCAGCGCGTTCTCATTGATTATTTGACGCAGAGGACTCAACCAGAACCTCGGAAAATTCAATATTCCCATGTACTTGCAATGTTGATTCGTATGAGACAATGCGCTGTTCTGCCGTATTTGATTTCAGGCATTCAAGACGTTCCAATGAAAAATCATCCTATTATGGAACGTATGTACATATCTTCAAAAATTAAACGGGTACTTGAAGATGTTGAAGCTTTGCCTTCAGATGAAAAGGTCATCATTGTTTCATCTTGGACTGGATTATTGAAGATTATGTGCGAGCATCTTACCAATAGAAAATACTCGTGTGTCTTTCTCACTGGAGAAGAAGATATAAAGGAACGAAAGAAAAACGTGAACTTAATTAACTCTGGAAAAAAGCAACCTCAAATTCTTCTCCTTTCATTGAAAGCAGGTGGCGTAGGGCTCAACTTGATTGGTGCTAATAATGTGTTTATTATAGAACCACACTGGAATCCAATGCTGGAAGCACAAGCTGAAGATCGTACTCATCGATTTGGACAAACTAAAAATGTTCTCATTCGTCGGTTAGTCATTTTCTATTATACTTTATCTCATTTCTTTAATCGATTTAATGAATTTTTATCGGTTGGGTTTGGTAAAAGGTACATCAGTTTGGGTACAATTGAGGGTGAGATTTTGGATCTTCAAAAGGAAAAGCAGCAGCTGGCAGATGGTCTACTTGACAATAGCAATTCAATAAAAGGACAAGGGATTTCTATAAATCAAATAAAACATTTTTTTGATATACACATTACATAAACTCTGAATAAACAATATTTGTGTCTTTGACTTGACTGGGGTTGGGTGTGTTTTGGTTTTGCTTAGTTAACGTTTTATTAAGGGAATGGAAAATATTGAAATACGTTTGAGAGTTCATGGAGTAGAATGCATTCACTTGTACACTTGCAAATTACTTAGTAAAACGGAGTTACGTATCACGCAAAAGCAACATGAAAAACTTGAATTTCATCTGTCTAGATTTAATAAGAATTGTGTCCTTATTGGCATGGAAATATATTCACCAAGTTCATTAGCACATGTAGGACCTGGCTTTGAAGTGTATGTAGGTGAAGAGTGTGGAGAAAGTGTTGATGGAAAAGTACGAATTGAGTTTGAGCGTGTATTACTTCCATGCTCTGAAGCGTATTCTAATGCTCTTATGAAAATTGGGGCAACGTGGTTTAAAAAGTGTTTGTTTATGCGACCATTTGGAAAAGGGTTTTATGATCCAGAAGAACCTTTCAATATGGAGATAGAAGGATTGTTGATGCGGCCAGTATGGGTTCCAAGTTTTCTTCATCATGAAGGCCGAATTGATATGGAAATTAAAATGGAACTTATGACGAAGTTAAGTGTAGGAGAGATGATACGGGGTTCTCTTGAACTTGACGAAATTCTAGCAAAAAAGGAGATAGAAAGTGTAGATGAAGGTGGGAAACGGTATTTCGTAGAAAGTTGGAGTTTGAATGATAGTAAAGATTTATTGAGTATAGAATATTTTTGTACAGAAAGACAGATGAATTTAAATGTAATTTTGAATCCTGATCATTGTTATATGTATGTAGAACTAAGTTTATACAAAGAAAATTATGATCACCGGTTACGTCACTTTATAAATAGATTTCTTAATGATCGTATGATTAACTTAGAGTTAGATAAATGGAGTTTAGAGTTTCTTAGAATCTCTAATCTTAGAACATAATTTTTTTTTGTAATTAAATACATTTAAGCATTAATATGAATAGGATCTATAATTCCTCCTTTGACGATTTGAAATGTAGCTTGAGATTGCGGTAATTGTGGACTGTCATAAATTTTGGCAATGCGACGATCATTTATTCCTTTCTTTAGCAAAATTCTGGTGGTTGCAGCGTGAGCTAAAACATTTCCTCCTATTGGAATCTTTTGGGCCGACTATTTTAAAATATGAATTCGGTTATGTTTATGCTTAGTTATGTAATGGTAGGTTAAATGTAGAAAGTAGAAGTACCGAAAAAGACATTGAGACGCTAAGATCTTCTGTTACATGGTTGGTAATGAAAATCGCTAGATTAAATTCTTCCGAAAGTTTTTGAAGCCTGGATAGGTATTGTCCTAATTTCTGTTGGCGTTCTTGTAATTCATTCCTTCCAGGGTAATCAACACGAAACAATGCAATGATGGAATCCACGACCTACTTATTTATATATATTTTGATGATCGAATATATTTTGATGTAATAAACTATATTAAAAAGTATATGTATTGTGACTTACAAGTAATTTGAAGGCACCAGCTTCTTGAAGGCATAAACCTGCTACTAAATCCAAAAGTTCAAATTGATGATCTGAATTGAGAGCCCTTGCATAAAGAATATTATCCAGCACACTGGTTTGATTCATTTGGAAGCGGTCAGCAATATCTCTAATTCGATCCGGGCGGCTATTTCATATTATATTTTTCATTATTTTCATTATTTTATTTGATTTTATAAGGCTTAAACAAATTTAGAACTTACAAGCAATTTTCTGTGTCAATGTAGATGGCTTT
This sequence comes from Willowsia nigromaculata, assembly GCA_034700605.1. Taxonomy (NCBI): domain Eukaryota; kingdom Metazoa; phylum Arthropoda; class Collembola; order Entomobryomorpha; family Entomobryidae; genus Willowsia; species Willowsia nigromaculata. The sequence continues at coordinate 18,571 of JAQIXX010001279.1, forward strand.
TCCACCTCTATAACCGTTTGGTCCAGGTAGCTGACAAGATACACATAACGTGTGCGAAATTTGCGTTTTTCCTGTCCGGAACTCTCCAAATGCTTCAGTGATACCCATAGATTCAATCCCTCCGCCCAAAATGTAACTATTTTTTTGTAATAATTTAAAGTTTTAAAAATTCCCCCGCGTTACAATAAAATAATAATTTACTCACTCAAGTTGTTGGGATCCGGTTATGATATGAAAAACTTTTTTGCGCGTTCCCGTGAACTGCAAGGCAGTTTGAAATCCAGTAAAATCCAAAATTTTCGCAGCATCTTTGATCATGTCGATTTTTTGTTCAGACAAGTCTGTAGTAGCTTTTAATTTGCGTTTGGTAAACATTTGCACTCCTTTAATGGTATTGATGCCTATCTTCTTCAACTTTGCGATATCAGTATCCGGCTAGAAAATGTATACAAAATTTATAAAAAATCCATCCAAGTCCATAATAATACAACTAAAATTCTTACTATTCAAAAAACTTACAATTCCATGATTTTGGAGAATATCAATAGTTAGAAAAAACTGTTCCTCTTCTTCTAGCTCTAATCCCGATTCTTGTTGTCGATAATCCTGTTCAACATTTTCTTGGGTGCTAGTTGGCAATGATATAGCACGGCACGCCATTTTATTGTCAGAATTTTGAAGTGGTTGCAACTTACAAACGTTCCTGGAACTCTAAACAAAGATATTTCTTGAGAGAGAAAGTTCAGGATTTAAAAATTTTCTGTGCATAAACTCATTTTGGGCATAAATTTTGGGCACAAAAATGCATGAATTTTGGTTTTGGGCATAGTTTGGGCATTCTACGTTGATTGTGATTTTGTTATTATTTAATCGTTTATAATGTTTTGTCAATGAAAGCGAATCCTAAGAAAATGGATCTTGGTGTGGATCTAGTAGTAGTAGTGGATGAATAATGAAATGAATGGAATGAAAAAACATTTATGTACATGTATTTATTTATTCATGACTTTGAACTAACTAACTCAAGATGTAAGTAATAAAAAGGTTAGAATTTGAAATTAAATCGGGAAGTAAGATCAGCAACGATATCATTGAGAGGTTTCGTGTCAGTGGTAGCAGCAGCAGCGGCTCCAGCTCCAGCTCCAGCAGTAACAGTTGTGGTTGGATTGGCTTTTTTATATAAATCCCATTCTGGATAAGATAAGTCAATGAAAGGGAATGTGTCAAGATGAATTTTACAATAAATGTTCTCCGGTTTAGTTTTTCCTTCGCGCACTCGGTCTCGAAATGGTGGCTTAAAGCATCCACAATACAAACAGGATTTGAGTAGCTGTAATATTTTTTCATAAATTTTCATTTGGAATTAGTTTTTGGAGTATGTACGTATGTACTTATATTAATGTACTTAATAAGTAGTAATAAATACATTTTCAGAAGAATCATTTTCAAATTGAAAGCATAATTGTCCATCTGCATTGATGAAAATCTTAATCCATTGGTTGTCAAAAGCAAAACTATATCCGGCATTCTCAGCTTTCTTCAGTTTCTCGAGTACAAATTTTTGCCCATACAATCCATCCATAGTGGTAAGATCGGGTATGGCTGGGCTACATACTAAATCTGCCATTAAACTGAAATATTTTCTCATCCATTTCAAACCTTCCTCACGTGTTCCTATAAGTGTGGGCACTTCTGGTGAGATTTTCTTGTCACATTCATTACAATACCATCTGCCAATTTTCTTGTGAATTCCATTTTCAAAGCAAGGGGGAAAGTTCGCACAGAGGGTTAATTTAAGTCCTTCATGAAAATCTTTAAAGCGTATATTTTGTTGTGATGCAACGGAAATCTTGAAAGTCATAGAGCCAGTCTGTATGATGCCATATTTTCTTAAATATTCGTGAATTTCAATCCTTTGTTGGCCTGGAGAAGAGCTATGTCCAAAAATCCCTTTCCTTCTCATCTCGTCAAGAGCCCATTTCATATCTAAAATCCAACTGCATTGTTATCATTTTCATCTATATTATTTGGCCTTTTAATTAATTTATTTAATACCTTCACTACGTATACGATGAAGCTGGAATGGCGCTATAAACAATTGACTTGGGATAAACTTGTCAATGAAATCATTTAATCTTGGTTGACAATCCCTCAATGGTAATTCATGGCTGCAGTCTAATTTTTAAATTATTTTTAGTTATTATCATCCTCGTACGAAATTATTATTAAGAAGTAAAAATGACTTACCACTAAAAGGGCAGACATTTTCCACTCTTCTACGATAATTTCCTCCACTTAGATTAAACTGACGCGTGAATTTGTCATAACTTAACCAATATCCATAAAATTTGTGATAAGTAGACATGTCATTGTTTGTTGACAATACAGCTTGGATTAACTGCTGGGTTGTTTTATAGTTGAAGCTCCTTAAAACGTCAATTGTTAATTGGTCCATATTAATAATAATAAAATATATACTTTAGAATAATTTTGATTACTTTGAAGAATTTTGAATAATTTTGTAGAGGAAAGTTGAAGTTAAGACGAAAAATGATTGAATGCAAAAGAAATAAGTAGGTAAGTTGAAGATGTATTTACATTTATGTAAATAATTTGTGCATTTATTTCTTGAAGTCAGAAGATGCTTATACACATACAAATTTTTTACAAGGTTTCTCATAGCACGTTACTGATATCTTGAATGAATTTACTCATTTCAGATATATCAGACTTTATATATATAACTTTATTGTTGCAAATAAATTAGTCAGAATTGGTATCGAAGAAGTTAGAGAGGTCATCAATGTTAGTGGCAGTTGAAATTAAATTAATTTTGACATTTGAAAGGAGTTCTCGTTCAGCGGTTTTTAGATCCAATTTTCCACATAGATCCAACAATTGTGCACAGTTTACCCATCCACATCTTGTACCTATGGTACTATCCAGAAACTTAAGTAGATCAGTTAATTCATACTTTCCTGCTAAATATGTCAAGTCGTAGATGACTTGAGGTTGAAACCATTCATTGCTGACGATTCCACCATAAATGTACTGCAGCAAAAGGTCAAGGGCTTCTCCTCCTACATCGTCTATATGAATCATACCAGTACGACGCTCATTCATTGCAGTGGATGCCATTGCTCTAAACACTGGACTACGAGCTAAACAAAATTATTTAAATTTAAATATAGAAAAATTTAAAAAACTGCATCTAATTCTGAAATAAATAAACCCATTGACAAAGGTCAATGAAGTGAAGTAAAATGAAATAATTGCAAACCTGCAAGGATAGTCCAATGTACTGGAAACTTTCTTCCGTCCTTGGAAATAATTTCCACATCAGAGAAGGGAAATTCTGTAGGCTGTTTAAGTAACTTTACGTGATCGGATGATAAGCCTGTGGTTGATTCCACATTGAAATTAGAAATAGCTTTGTTATTTCGAGTTTGCAGTGATGTTGGGGCAAAAGTTGTAAATGTGATATCAATGACAAGGTGTCCATCAATTAATGGCAACGATTCGATATCATCATTTAGCTTGAGCACCTTGGTCATACAGCGTCGTTCGTTCCGTAGACTGCCAATTGCTGTAATACATTTTGCTAATATTAGATTTTTGTGAATAATCTGTGATCGATTGAGCTAGGAAATATTACCATCTTGTATCTTATCCATAAAAAGATAGCCCCTTTTTGTGTGAATTTGTACATGGTATGAATTATAAATCCTCTGACGCCTTTTCGTGGGAGTCTCTACCAAAGTTCTTCTTATTTCCAGCCAATTTATTTCAGTATATTGTTGTTCGTTTGAATCATTTCCGCTTTCATTGGAATTGCTATGAGGAACAAGTTCAGTCATTGACATCAAAAAGAACTTCCATTTACAGGGAAGGCCAACGCCTGAGCCAAGTGTCAGAATGATGTGCTGAGATTCCACTAATTCCTTACAATATCTAATACTATCAAAATTTTGAATCCGCCATTGGAACCTCTCGACATCAGCTTCCATCTGCAAGTTTCAAATTAAGTTATTCAATCCTCCGCAATCCTACATCTTTATTATATTATATGTATATCGTATGTAAAACATACTCCTGTCGTGATAGTAGTATTTGGATCAAATTTCATTCTTTTAGGCCAATCCATTTTTCTGTAGTTCCAAATAACTCAACTGCAACTCAATCCTTGATGGACTAAATGTGTTCCGTGTTGATATGATTGCTTTTGTTATTTTACTTACCTAAAACATAATAACATAAAAACATTATTATGCATTAATGGACTAATTTATGCTTCCCCATTCTCATATTTACATCTCATTTTCATCATGATAATCATGTTCGCACTTAATTGGAGCTTTATCAAGCTTATTCAGTATTTACTTGATTTGTGAAACGTTTTGTTTGAAACTTGTTTTTTTTATGGAATAATTTTATGGACAGAACTTACACGAACAAAGTCTTAGGAAATTAGAAAATGTTTATTTGCAGCTGCACCTTTTTTGTTAGCTAAAAATTTTAATGGTGACGAGAGTCATTATTATATTATGTTGTTTAAGACAACGACTGTATTATTTTCTCCAGACAAGCTTGCTTCTTATGCTTCTTATGGATTTCTTTAGATATACAAACTTATTCGAAGTAACTTGTTCTGGTGACATCATCTTTAGATTCTACTTGCTTTGTATTACTTTGCTTTGAATAATTTTAGTATACTAAGTGAATGCATAAGTTGATATTTGCTCAGTCTTGATCTGTGTGGCAATTGCACTGGTTCGTCTTTTTAATATATTTTAATTCCAAGATTCGCAAGTTTTGTATTGCCCGTAACAGTTTCATTAGGAAGAAAGAAGATTTTGTTGAGATGACTTCAAATCCAGTTAGTATGGTGAGAGTGGGGTTTAAGACGGATGTCTTTTCAGCGGGATTGCGGGCAAGTATTAATAGGATGAGAAATGCTCATGAATTTTTCGATGTGAAAATTGTTTGTAATGGATCGAAAATTGAATGTCATAAAGTGTTGCTGGCTGCAGCATCACCTTATTTTTCTAATATCTTGGCTGATTTGCCAAAATGTGCTTATCCAGTTGTGGTGATGACTGAGAGTAAAAGTGAACATGTGAGGTGGTTGGTTGATTTGGTGTATGGAAATGAGATCCGTGTCAACAATCACGAATGTATGGAGTTTTTTGAATTTTTGAAGAAATTGGGGTGTTCAGGAGTCTATTGTGTGAAGGAAAGTGATTTGAATTTGGGGTTGGGTTTGGGTGTGGGTGGAGGCCAACAGATAAGGCCAACTTCTACTGCCCAACATGATGATGGTGGAATGGGAAACATGCAGGGGCAATCTGGAACACCGAGACTTGGAAATCGTTATGGATATAACGGTGGGGGCGTCGTCGGCGCTTTCAATGCGCATTTGGCACCAAAACGGGTATTACTTAGTTTAACTGAGTCTGAAGTTTTACTTAGTTTAACTCATATGAATTACTTTGAATTATGTTTATAAATTTTTATATTTTAGTCACTTTCATTGATGGGAACTGAAGGGAGAAATATCCCTGTAGCTCACGCTTCTAGTTCAGGTAAGCTTGTACTTTGTAAAACTTTGTTCAGCTGTTAAAAGCTTGACTAAAAACGAAACTAAAAAATGAATTAATTTTTATAGGAGCTAGGAGCGGTGGAACGACGGAGATACTTCCCACTGATTTGGTTTTGCGTAATGCGCATAATAATCCCAATCCTAATGCACCACAACCATCTACTAGCAGGATTGCCTCCATGCCTAACGCTCATGGATCAACAAAAATCCGAAGAAATTAGAGTGCCCCAAAATCTCCAAAATCTGCAAAAAACTTTTATTGTTCTTGTTCTTCATACTTAACTTACATAACATAACTTCATAATATATATATTAGGATTTTGTGAGTAGAACGTTAAAAGTTGAAAGCTTGAGGTGGGATTTTGTCTTGTTTTTTAAGTTTCCAAAAAGCGTTCAAACTTGTAGTATAATTCCAATTATTATGGACTAGACACCTACAAACCAATTTTTTACATCAATTTTTATTACCTATGTATGTAGAAATTTTAAATTTTAATTACATTTTTGACCATTCCAAATTCATCTTTGTTTGATCGGATAATAATTGTATAATGGGTTCCTTATTTGTGGATGTTTCCTATTAGTTATAATTTTTTTTTAATAATTTCTATAACTATATAAATATATATATATTTGTAGTAAAAAAATTACTTACTAAAATTTTGGTTGGGTTAGTTATGAAGAAAGTTTCATTTACTATAACATGTCCTGTATTATAAGGTATTATAGCAAATGTTCTGGAGAATTTCAATGTAGTATTAGTTTCTTCGATTTGGATGAAAGTGCCCATGACATTAAATATTATGAATCGTTCCTATGAAAATTGTTGGACAAAGTTAAAAATTTCTAATAAAATAAGCAATAAATCTTTAAGTGCTTACCAGTGCGACTGGAATATTAATTTTGAAAGATTTTCTGTTATGAGATGTTTTTGGTTGTTTATGGAGAAAGTTGTTAATTGTAGTGCTGCCTTGTAAATTGTTGAGTTGATAATTCCTATATATTATTAAATATTTTCTATAGATATAAATATTTTCTATAAATATATAGATATAAATATGAAATAAATAAATACCTAATTTCTGGGTCATATATCATTGAAAACAATGCATCATTGTGATATGCCGGAAGTAAAGAGGTTCTGTTATTTGAGTCGTACAAAGAAATATATTGATCGAAAAAAATTGTAACAACTTTCCAGGCTTGTTGACTGAAATTTGATGACCCACTTGGAGATGATAAATATATATTATCCTGGAAATTTATAGTTTATAGTTTAGAATAGTTTCAGAAAATCTTACTAAAATCTAAAAACTGTGCTTACCAATTTTAGTATCGATGGGAAGTGCTGTTTCATTTCATCAGAAATATTATGGTGTTTTGCAATAGGATTACCATTTATGCAGAGTTCTACAATTTTTATTCCATGGATGTTCTTAAAAGTTGCTGGATTTTGAATCTACATATTTTTATGGTATTAGTTAAATTTCGTAAATTAACTATGGGGGTGATAATTGTTGTTATTGTTATAATAAACCTTATTGTTGCTCAAATTGAGGAATTTTAGAGAATATGCATTATTAAGTAATCCATGAAATGCATCTAGAGAGACAATGTTGTTATTTGATAGATCCAATGTGACCAAATTTTCCATAATTGTATGTTTTGCAAGTATTTTAAAAACTGCGTGGACGACTTTTATCCGAGAAAGTGGTAAAAAATAGTCATCGATGAGCGATGGACTCATGACAAAATTTGATAAGTATAACGCACATTGGTCTTGTTTATATCTTGCTGCCAATTCTCTTTCCAATATTCCTTCACATCTTTCATCTATATTTGCTGTTTGGGGTGCATCAGTTGGGTATATTTTCAGTTTTAAAATACCATTGTATTTAGTTAATTCTTGTGCATTTTTCACGTAAAAAACTGCATCCAATCCTTCCGCGGAATACTACAGCGTAGCGTAAAAAGTACATAACAATTTTTTTGTTGTCAGAATTATTAGAATTTTTTCGATTTACTACTTACCAACACAGGAATAAATTTGCAGCAAGTGGTTAAAGATGAAATTACATAATCTTTGTTAAAGGATTTCCCATTTAGTACTGTGACCTTATACCAACCTGAGTGTTTATAGTTTATTGTCCGGTGCGGAATTTGTGTGAAATGTCGCCTTGTTTAAGTTTAAGTTTAAATTTCTTTGTTAATTCGGAATTTAAAAAAATAGTTAAAAAAATTTTGTAGGCTTACGTTTGTTTTTGTTGGGTAGGTTTTACTCTGGGGATGTTGGTGTTAGGCTTGGTATTAGTAACTTTAGGCATTTTGATCGTATATTTAAAACTGCACACCGTGATAAAAATTAAATTATGATCATAAGCATTTAAATTTATATATTTTCTACTCCTTACAAAATTTCATTAAATTTTTAATTTATTATCTTTCGAAATGTGCATACAGTAATTATATTATATTATAAAATCTGAATTAAGTAATCTGAATATAATAGGTTAATAAAATGTATCATGGAATTAATTATGTGAATATATCTGGATTTTGATTGTTGACATCAGTTAACCACAAATAAATGTTTGCATTTAGGAGACCAAAAAAGTTTAATTCGTTGAGATAAACTCTTGGGATTTGCATAGGAGGAATGATGAGTTGGTTCCTGTTCTTGAATACATTGTTGAATATATAGCTATAATGATGAAAGAAATGATTGAGTGCCCTTGTAATTGCTGGCCAAATGAGTATTTCGTGTTCATTTGCTTCTGGGAGTTGAAGGATGGGACGAAGATTGTCTGGTCCTATGACGATAAAAACAGCGAGGATTTCAAGTAGACAGGAGAAATGCTTATTAAATTGCAATGGGTAATGGTCTTGCATAAACCATGGGAATTGTTGGTTTGTTGTCCGAGAAAACATAGATTTATTGGAAATGAATTGTCTTCTCATATTCCTAGAATGGGATGCTTTAGGTGATAGGGCAGGAAAACGCTGGACTTCCATTTCCGTAAGATATGATTTTGTTTCAGGAAATTGGAACTGGTTAATATTAAGTAACTTCATGACATGGCGATGATGATGAGGATTGACGTGGGGAGAATCAGACATGTCCAAAATCTTGACATTGCACAATGGGGTGAATAAGATAAGATCCACTGTGTTATCTGTCAACTACAACGAATTAAAATTTTGTAAACCAAATAAACCAAGTTATTTAAAATTTTAAAACTTACAAATGGCGATGCTAGTTTGAGAAAAGTTATCAGTCTGTTGGCTCCTGTTTCCAGGAGTTCTAGGAGGCCAAAATAGATCCCTACATCCGTTATCTTACTTGAGACGATTGTCAGCTTTTCAAGATCTAAAATCAACATCAAGGTATCCACCTTAGGTAGGAGAAAATTTTTTAAATTAGATTTTGGATTTTTTTTAGAAATTATGACTTACTAGGAAGGCTGATGAATGATAGGTCAGTGCGAAGACCTTTAACCCGTTTATTGTCGTGTAGTGGGGAAAGAGTATCTATAACTTCTCGAGAAATCCCAGATATACCCGAGTCTGTGACATGAGAATCGTTCAGTTCAAGTTCGATTAGTTGTGGGCATAATAGAAAGATAACGCGAAGTACACTGTCTGTAGCCCTAGACAATGAAAGTCGCTTTATGTTGGGAAAAAGTGATGATATAGTATAAATGAGTTCAGCTTCCAATGCAATTTTGTTTGAAAATGATAGTTTAAGTTGTTGGAGAAGAGAAGATCCAGAAATAGTGCGAAAAAATTGCGATTGGGTTCCAAAAAAAGTAGAGTAGACTGTCTTAGGAAGCATCCAATTCACAAGAGAAAGGTACTCCAGTGAGGGGAGGTTGGCAGTGCTCGTTGCAATCCCCCTTCCATTTGTAATTGTCAATCTCTTAAGGTTTGTGAATGATTGGAGAGTGGAAATCGTATTTAATATCCAGCTGTCTGACAGTGGTGCTTCCGGAAATTCGATTTCTAAATCAATGATCGTTTTTGATAGTGATTGCAGCATCTTCTTGAGCAGGGTAAACTGTATGGTCTCAGTTAGTATAATGGTAAGTTTGGTTAGAGGAAAATTGTGTCGCAGGAGAATTGTCAGCGATTCGTTTTGAATGTATAGAGGAAATCCAATATCTTCTAAGTCATTAAGATGTACTTGGTCGTGTTCAAGCGTTTGGATGAAAATTGAAGATATCCAACGTTTGTCTGCAACATTTGCCGCTTGGGGAACCGTGATTGTGCGAATGCGTGGAAGATAGAGGAAAGCATTAAGTAGTCGGGCATTGGCATCCTCAATTCCAATCGGAAGCGTAGAAAATTTAAGGTGGTTGACACCAAAGATCTTATCTTCATCCCTTATCCCCCTTTCATCGAGCTGTCGTGTCGGTAATTCCCTAAAATTCAGCGTTTTTAAATTTGGGGTGTGCTGTTGAAATATGGGTAAGAGGTCCTCCCATGTAACGCATTCTTGGCCAAACTCCAAACTGTACATTCTACTTCCGATCTGATTCCACATATTAGCGACTTCCTGTTGAATGTGATTCGTAAAATCTAACAATCCATATAGTGCATAATTATTATGCATAATTCCATCGTCGCCGGGGAAAGCAGCTACATAAGCGTTGATTGAATCCAAGTCAAAAAAATTCACCACTACTGTCTTCTCGAGACGTTTCTGAGCCCTTTCTTTCCAAAGCTTGGAAACCCGATTTCCCGCACTCTCCAGAACTCCCGAGGGAAGATGCTTAAACACATTATCCACGACCTATAAAATATATTAACTGAGTAAACACATAAATAAATTTAAATTTATGATCTTACTTAAACTTACAAGAGGAATATCCAAAGGATTAATCATGGCCATCATTAAAGTATTAATGGTTTTAAATTGATTCTTAATGACTTGATGAAATTCGCCTTAGCTTATGAAATGAAAACTTAGCACATTAAAGAGCACGTTAAAAGTGAACAGTATAAAAAGGTCTGGGCTGCCATTCACTTTCACGAGTTGTTGATCGTCTGTTGTTGTTTGCAGCGTTCAAAAACTTTACACATTTTGGTCACGAATTCAATTTTGTGCATTACGAGTTATGATGGCATTGAAGGGAAAGGAAAAACTGGAGGCTAACAAGATAGAGGAATTGTCGGAGGACGTGGTCGATTTGACTGTACGTAATTTTTGCTTAATATAAGCTTATTCTCCGCTAATTTGTTAATCATTATTTTATAATTTTTAGCTGATCGCGTTTGACAGCAAAGTTGGATTTGATGCGAAAGTTTCTATATGTCGTGCGGAATCTAGGGAGACTGGACATGTAATAATTTTTGAAAACCCGGAAAGTGTGGACGTTAGTATTGATATCTTGGGAGAGGTGATTGAGCGGGCTTTGCAATTTCCTGAGAAGGGATTTCTGAGAGAGAAATCTGAGAAAATGAAAGTGGTGCATCCAATGGCTCCAGCTCCAGAGGAAGGGAGAATTGAACGATTTACCATTGATGGCATGAAATTTGCTGAGGAGTGCAATACTGATCGTGCCATATTTCGAATTGTTCAATTAAACCATCCCCTGGAAATTTTCGTTCATCCCCTGGATCTTGAAACTGCTCTATACGATTTACAAGATTCGATCAATGCTTATATAGAAAGTGGTACATCTTATTTCTTTCGATTTCTTAACTTTGTTTCTTTCGATTTCTTAACTTTATAGTGAACAATATATATTTGTGTGCATATATTTGTATATATAGGAAACTGTGAGACTATGCATGGGAAGCCAAACCCCGGAGATATAGTGTTGACTCCAACTGAAAATGGTTTTAGTTGTAGATATGCTCGTGCGAAGGTGGTATGTTTGAAGGAAAAGGAAAAAGTTAGTGTTGAGCTAGTTGATTATGGTAGTACGGGTGAAGTCGATTGTGATCAGCTTAGATATCCTACTAAGGAAATCTACAATGTAAGTCAACCTTTTTCATCTTTGGTTTGGTTGAAATTTTTAATTTTGAGCTTCCTTGTAGGTGCCTGTACTTGGAATTGGATTACGAGTGGGTATGGAACTGTGTCCGAACTTCATTGAAAAAATGAAGAAAGTAAAGGAGGAGGATTTGAAAAAATTTCCGGAACCCTATGAGAAACTGTTTTGCCTAAAATGGGTATTCAAACCTTCCCTTTCCCTTTTTTATTATTATAATTTTGTACTTTAATTATAATTATAATTCATTTACTTATTGGAATTTCAGGATCACCCTATGAAAGAGGGAGACATAAAGCCATCATCTGGTTTGCATTATAACGGCAATGTAATTGTCCGTGGGTCAAACAGAACTTACTTGGATATGGTTTGCGAGAAATACGAGTACTAATAACCTTTTCACTTTAAAATTTCTTTGTATTTCTTTTCACTTAAAAGATTTATGTACTTTTATGATTGTATGCTGATTTATGTATGTATTCTGAATAAAATATCATAATAACTTATTACATAAAATTCCACAAAACTACGCCAAATTTCTGAAAGTCATAATTATGTGCGTTCCGAAACTTTAGAAATTCTATCCAAAATTAAATCTCTGATGAGACATGGGAAATAGATTAAACACCTTAAGCCCAAGTTCCTGATAAATGCATTATCGCCATTGTAAAGCTGTTATTGCAGGCTGTAATGAAATTTTTTACTCGAAATTCCAAAAAAGTTTTATGAAATATGAAATATTTGGAATTTCGAGTAATTTTTTTTGGGGTTTGAAAATAAAAATACTCATAGAAAGAACGAAAATGGTACAGTTAAATCCTGTGATATTTTTAAAATTTCTTAAATCTTAAAAAATTTAAAGGTGTATGTAGTAATATAATACATTATAATATAATGTGTTTGTATAATTTGAAATTCTAAAGGGAAATAAATTATTCGTTATTCCTTAGGTAGTACACTGCGATTAAAGCAATGGTTGTTGGAATCTGTGAGTGCAGAGAGGATGTATCAATATGGGTAACTCACGCTAATGTATTTGTAGCGCCTCCTCTTTTTAAAGCATTTTTGACTGCTGCAATGCATATTCCTAATGTAGTAGCAAACTTGCAGCTGAAAAGGTTGGAGATGCACCACGACAGTCGCTGGTGATGGTCTGCTATTGTGAAATTAGGACTTGGAATTGGAAATAAGAATAAATATAATTGAGTTAAAAAAGTTGAAAAAATGTGGAGGGTTTCTTTAGGAATTTTTTTGTGTGTTATTACGAGTGGTAGTGGAAATGGAATTCAGAATAAGACGGGGCATTGTGAACATAATAAAGTTGGTTCACAAAAAGAATACGTAACGTGTAAATTCTATAACGCGATACCAAGGGACGTTAAAAGACCCGAGAGAGTTGAGTTTCTGAGTATGAACTCAGGAACTAATGTGTTATCAACATTACACACTAACACTTTGTTGGATTTGAAGATGATTGAATTGAAAGAATTAGATCTGAGTAGTTGTCATGTAGAGATTATTGAGAGGGGAGCATTTAATACAACCAACAATGTGGAGAAATTAAATTTGAGTGACAACATGATAGAACATTTAGACGCTGAAGTTTTCTTTGGGCTAAATTCGTTGCTAGAACTTGATTTAAAAAGAAATCCAATCAAAGCTTTTGCTGAGGGAATAGCGGGATTTCCATTCCTCCCCGAGCTGCGAAAGTTGGACATGAGTTTGTGTCGCTTAAGTATAATCCCTGAAACTGCATTCGTTATGTTGGATCGTCTTCAGAGTATCTCATTGGAAAATAACCATTTATGGGGACTCAGTTGGCGAACATTTGAAAAAAATATCAATCTACAAGAAATCAAGTTAAGTGGAAATAATTGGAAGTGTGACTGTAATACACGGTTCTTAATGGTCTACCTTGAAGCTCATCATCCCTATTTATCTGGTCATTATAAGATTGGATCACGTTGTGATAGGTTTAATAATAGAAGCTGGGGCTCGTCATTCTCGAAAATGGATTGCTTACCGTTTATTGAAAGTCTAACTCCTTTAATTAGTGCTCGCGTGCCCTTGTTGAATCATAATGATGAGAGTGAAATGCGGTATGGAGATGGTTTAATAATCAAATGCTACTATAGTGGATATCCTACGCCAAGTGTATCATGGGAAAAAGACTCAAACGTTGTGAGTGACAATGGCACGGATCCACGAATAAGGATTCAGGATGACACACTTGAGATAATTCGGAATTTGAAATCTACCGATATTGACTTTAATTACAGGCATTTATTTGTACTACGTATAAGTGACATTAAAGCAGAAGATGCTGGTGTTTATTCGTGCGTATTAAAAAATGAGAAAGGGCTTGTAGTTTCCGAGAAAAGCTGTGCTCTTATTCCAATTCCATCTAATGAAACATTGATAGTTAAAGAGGATTACCAGAAACCTACACCGCTACTCCCAATATGGCTATTGATTACGTTAATCATTTGTGTTCTCAGTTTCATTCTCATTATAATTATTATTATCTTGTACATGAAATATTTCAAAGTTACTCTACGTAAAACCCCGAATGATAAACGAGAACCCTCAATTATATCAGAAGATCGTTTTATGTATATACCAAAAGATTCTGAAAGTGTTGATGAAATGCCACAAATATTCACATTTCCAAGATCTAATAAGAAAAAGGCAACTAGCCAGGATTTTACTATGCACACATTTGGTCGTAATTGTACTCGTAATTTGCCAGTAGAAGTCGCGACGGATTAACTTATTTTACGAAAATTTTTTATTGTACTTACTTTAAGTTAGATAATAAATATTAAATAATTTAAATATTAAATATTAAATTAAATGCATTAATGACGGTGGCTGAATCTCCTTATTGTAAAGTTTTTCCCAGTCAATGGATAGAAAAAAAATATGCTTCGTAATATCATCTGTAAAATTTTGGTATAAATTTTGATTTTCCAAATTTTCCATTTTCCAAGTTTAATTTTAATTTAATTTTCTAAAATTAATTTAAAAAAAAATTTTTACCTGCGGTTAATCTTCTGTCTGGATTCCGTCTTAATAAAAATGAAAGTAACAGGAGAGCATTTTCTGATAAAGAATCTGAAAAATTGATTATTGATGAAGTTATTTGTTTTATCAAATTTTGTTCACTATCACTATGGAACAAATCTTTTCCCTCGAGCATCATGTACATAATAACTCCATATGACCAACAGTCCACAGGGAATGAATATCCAGCTTTACTTGTAAAAATTTCCGGGGCCATATACTTTACAGTTCCATTTAATGAACGAGCTTTCGCATTTGGTGCGATTCTTGCACTTAAGCCAAAATCCGCCAAACATACATGACCATCGCCACCTAACAATATACTGTTAAATTTTGCAGTTTTATTTATTTATTCTATTATTTAAAATTTAAAATTCTATTATTCTAAGTAAAAAATATCAATAAAGTTTGTACTTCTCTAATTTTATATCTTTATGTATAATGCGGCGTGAATGTAAATATTTTAGCGCCAAGGCAATTTCTGCTAGATAGAATTTGGCGTCCGACTCCTGGAACTAAAAGATTTCAAACTTTCAAACAAAGATTAATTTTAATTGTATAAAAATATATCAACTTGGCTATAGATAAGTTCGGATTACCTTTTTAATTATCTCTAGATGTTGAAATAAGTCTCCCCGTTGGTAAAAGTCAAGAATTAGATGGAATGTGGTTTGATGACAAGAATCTTGGTAGTAAAAATCGTGTAATTTAATAATAAATGGATGTTGTATTGTTTTTAAAATACTTATTTCGTTGGTTATTGTGGAATGTGTTGAAATTTTCTCTGCGTATAAACATGTTTTATCTGCTCTACCTATATCCTTCACTAAAATCACATTGCCAAATGACCCATTACCAATTTCATATAATCTTTCATAAGTGCTTTTAGATGACTGACTGATCTCATGTTTCCCCATTTTGTCGTTCTGTGTTTTTCTCTATCTGAATATCTTAATATGTTTTTGGTTTCACTTCTGTATGAGAACTAACCTAACTAATAAATTTGTCACGCATATATGCATTATAATGATATTCTTTTTCTGACATTATAAAGTTTTATTAATACTTGGCAGATAAAATTAATTGTTATTAATGAATGTAAATGTATAATTTTAAGTGATAAAAATTAAAAATCGTTCGTATCGCCAATACGTGGTCCTGTGTAAACAGTTCTGCCATTCATATTAATCACCAAACATTCATCTTCATCCTCTGAAGTAGTAGAATAGTCGGGTTTAGAGATAACTCGGGCTGGCTTTCCTTTATATAATACAAGTTTCGGTAGTGTCCAATTTGGGAGTTTGCAAACATCGTATGTGCTGGCTAAATAGTTGATAGACTTGATTTCAATTGGGGTGAGTAAGAATGTATTGAACTCCTCAATAAAAGAATCTTCAAGCATTCCTCTTGCGCCGATAGTTACGAGTATATCGTCACTGACGATAAACTTGGGTTCGCAATCATGGTCAAATGCTTTATCTCGCCTCCACTTCCAAATGCTATTTAGGAACTCTCTATTTTGTTTCACAATTTCGTCATGAAAAGGGAGTTCTTTGACATTGAAATAACCCTTAAGTGTGTATGTTTTAAGGGTTTGTTGCTGGATTTTGATGTGCAAATTTTTAAACTCTTCCGATGTCATTGAAAGGATATCTTTCTTCATACAATTCCAAACTTTCAAAACATAAAAGCTATCAAGTTTAGCATATTTTATGTGGTTTTCTGGGAGAGGACGTAAATTCCAGTCGACATATTTACCCAACAATTCCTGCTTATTATACACAATCCCTGTATAATCCTTGACAACATTTTCCAATGAACGGTTTGTTGTGATGCCCCAAATCAATGCTATGTCAACCAACTGAGTATCAATAACTCCAACTGGATATATATTTAAGTAAGTTTGGAAATTTTTCAAATCATTTGCCCCACCATGAAGTACTTTTACGTACGTTGGATCCTCTAAATATTTTTTCAAAACTTTCTCTGCATAACACCACGTGGATAGTAAGTCAATTATAAAATCCATAAACTCTGTCGAGATTTGCACAATACACGGGTACTGACCATGGTAACAAGCATGAAGACTATTCTCCATGTCCAAAGAGAACTCCTTTGATATAAGTTTTCCTAAATACTCATCCATCATTTTCAATGTACGTTGACTATCAACCCACACCAATGGATGTCGAAAATCTAGTATTGTGTTACCAGCCTCCAGATGCCTCTTTGGTATCTGCCATTGAGAAATAATTTTTCTGTATGGATGAGGTTTGCTTTCAGATGACGTGAGTTCACGCACATTTTTTATCCTTGCTTCTGCAGCCTCCCGAAATAGTGGAAATTTGGGATTAGCAAATGGCCGAACATTGTTTCGATAATATTCATTCGCTCGTTTTATAAATTCTCCATAAGGAGTTTTCGTTTCCTTTTTCTTAAACATTTTTATTGTTCGCGCTTCAAGACCTTCAAATCTGACTGACCTTATATACCTGACTTCAACCTTTTTATTTTATTCAACCTTTTTATTTTATTCAACCTTTTTATAGTCATAATCATTATCATAATCATTATCATAATCATAATCATTTAGAAATGCGAGCGGGAAAATCAAATCACATTTTCGTGCACAAAGAATGTTTGTTTTGTGCCATTTGACGTTAAAACGTACGTAATTTTGGGTTGTGGATTCTCAGTTTTTAGTGCTTATTACACTGCTTGACAGAAAATGTATGTATATCTCGTGTCTTAGCGTACCCCAGAATTTTGTAATGTACTTTTAGAGGCAGCAGACCG